>KL262337.1:535-27173 GCA_000699545.1 Podiceps cristatus | reverse complement strand
TATTATTGTCTAAGGTATTCCTGCACCTTTTGTTATCAGCAGCATTATTGACATGGTCTTAATTACTTGTTAATTGTCCATTGTCTTAGTGGTCCATTGACTTTTAAAAAACACTTCAATTCAGCCATTTTAAAATCAACGTTTATTTTGGTGTCTTTCTTTGTCATTAATGGATCTGCTTACTCTTTGTACTGCTTTTTCCTGTTACTTATTTTTAAAAGCCTTTCTTGTGACTACGAACTTCTTTTAATATCATTAACTCGTCCTGCCCTTCTGCTTCTTTTCCTTTTGCTCTGTTGATTTCTTCATTTCTCATCCAGCTTTGTCTTAACCTCCAATCCTTTGAGCAGTGTTTCAGGAAATGATATTGACTGCTTCCTTTCATTTTTATTTTTCAAAGGAACTGTAGTCTGTTGCACTTTGTTTCTAATCTTTCAAGGGCTAGTCTCCTATTTTGCTGCAGATTCACTGTTTGGTCCTGCTACATTATGTTCTCAGTTTAAAAAAAAAAAAAAAAAAAAAAAAATTCAATATTGTATTTTTCACATCAAATGTGTCATATTTGTATACTTAGCCTCAAGTCAATCCACTCTGCACTCAGTAGTTAAATACTAGTTGGAACTGTAAATGTGTAATTAACTTACCTTCTGACTAAAGTACTGACTACCTTAAAACTTACTTGGTAGTATTTTTAATTAAAATGAGTGAAGTGCTTTAAAGTTAGGTTAGCTGAGGCTTAAGTGAAAACATTAATAGATTATAGACACTGTCATGAATTTCTGCATACCTGTTTTCAGTGATGATCCAGCAGTCGTTTAACCTATTGGGCTTCCTTTCCTATAAGTCATTTATCCTCTATGTAGCTTCAGAATGCTGTGATGTGTCATTCAGGACATATCTGGTGAGTTCTAAGCTCACTGGAAGTATAACAAATTGGTCTGAAAGTTTGTGCAGGATTTTTTCTATCGTTCTCCAGTCCTGAGGTTCAGATGCAATTCTCCTTTGTGCCTTTTTCTCTTCTTTTTTTTTTTTCTTTCTTTTTTTTAACTTTTTTTACTTTTGTGACTTTACATTAACTTTCAGATAGTAACTTATGGATCTTTGTTGGAAGTATTTTGGCATATAATACCTACAGTCAATATCTTGTTCCTTTTCAAGTGCCACTTTGTAGATGGCACTCTTACTGTTGACTTCCCCTTGATATGAAACCCGAGAGTGTTAGGGCATCACTTCTGTGTCGCTGTATGTGTGTTTGTGTGTTTCTTGTATCTTTATACAGAGTTTTAAGCATGTTTGATAACCTCCTCCTGTTCTTACAAAACTGCCCATCACTGAATGTTTCTGTTCATTGTCATAATGAAAAGTGGAGAGTCCTTACTAGGACAACTTACTTATAAATCTTGTTGATAAGCTATAAGAACATCCTCAGTGAAGAAGGGAGCAAGTTTCTTCATAGTTCTTCACAACAGGTAATATAAACCATTACTGTATCTGCTATTACTTTAAAAAAATGAAAGCTTGCTCTTGGAAGTCTGCTTCCTTCATCTGCTTGGTTTTTAGTTAATGTGTTCTTTTGGTAACCTTTTTATCATTTCATGGGACTCTGTAAAGCAGTTCAGGAAAAGCAGGTTAATAGAAGAATATAGAGTCTAAAGTGTTCTAAAAGATGTGGGTTTTGGTCCCAGTGGAGACTGACACTCCAGCCTACTTACTGTAGCTGGAATATATTGATTTTCTTCTCCCCCATTTTAGCTGCACCGCTGAATTAGGTATTGTGAAGCATCTTTTCCTGTGAAGAGAGGAAAAACTGACATGAACTTTTTCACCCTAATAGTACAGCATTTCAAACTAAACCCGATTGAATGGAAAAGTCTGTAAGGGCTCTTAAATCCTTGAAACTCAGCTCCACGCTCTCATTTCTCTCCCTCCAACAGCTGTTCCAGCAGCCTTGAGGAAGTATGACAGATAATTGTAAGACATTAGTTTTTAAATCTTCTTTTTTCATTAAAAACATCAACAGTAATAATAACAAAAATCTGTGAAAATGATGCATTCCTGTGGCATGATCACCTAAGGTTAGCAAAGTGGTCTTGTTCAGGTTTTCAGCAAGATGTTCAGTTACTGTTATAATTGGCTGATGAGTAGGTTTGGACCTAACTAGAATGCCAGTGTTCGATTTCGCGGTGTCCTCTGTGAAGATATGTCACCATTTACCCTGGCTTTAGTGACAATTTTCTAAAAAGGAAACTCGTGGGAAATCATTATGCTGTTTATATGTCTCCCTTGTTGGAGAGCATTATCCTGTGATATTTTAGCACTGTTTTCCACTGCATGATGGTATCTAGCTAAGGTTAAGGCAGAACAAGTCCCTTTGCAATTTTGTGACTGTATTTTACTTGCTGAAGGAGAAAAGATAACCGACAATTAAGTATTTCAGATGTCACTGAAAGAACATGTGCAAGTAATCAATGGCATCCTCAGGGAACATGATTTTATGAAACTGATAAGGTAGAAAAATTGGGATTTTTGTGATTTGTGTTACATAATAATAATTGCACCCTTTCAATGAAAAAGACATTTCTGCTGATGTAAACAATAGGCTTTCCCTTGTGGGTTGTTTTTTGGGGGTTTGGGGTTTTTTGTTGGTGGTTTTTTTGGTTGGGTTTTGTTGGGGTTTTTTTTGCCTGGAGCATGGAGTAGTTCATTAAAGTGTGACAGTAACAGATAAACACCGTTTATGATTTTCTAAGATTTCTAAGAAAATATGGCGCTTATACTTTTCTTAGTTCAGCTGAAATCAATGAGTTTGAAAAAACCTTTTTCTGGAGTCACTTCCCAAATCACTTGCCAGAGGTTGTGTTAGGTGTTTTAGTTTGGGTTTTTTCATTGTTTAGTTTAGGAAGGAAATAGATGTGCTGGTTTTGTTTTTGTTTTTTTTTCTTCCTTAAATTAGCACTCTGCGGCCTGTATTTGAAACTCATTGCTATGATCTTGGTAGAATTTGGATGTATTAGAAAATCACATTACTAATAAAGTGTGAGATTTTATTTCTTTGAAAATATGTATCTTTAGGTTTCCAATTGCAGAGCAAACAAGGTAGTAGTCATATTTACAAGCCAGTACCATATATTCACTTGAATAAAGGCTACGGTTGTGCATGTTATCACAAATTCTAGATAGTGGTTTAGAGACTTGACCTGCTGGTTCCTTTTTTGCTCAGCTATTACTTGAAGATTATCAAGTTTGCAAAGTATGTATTTCTTACAAGTTTTCAGTCAGAAGTCAAAAATCTGTTGTGTTACAGGTTATTCCTGGTAAATTAAGACAATTATGATAACATTTATTTCTGCTTTAGGAGGATTTTTTTGAACAACTTAAATAAGAAGTTGAGAATGCTTACATTTTTCTCTGGACATCCACTTTGGGCCACAACCAGAAGGAGGAAATACAGCTGCACAGATACACCTAATCCAGTGTACCTGAGGTTTTGTTGTTGTTGTTTAGCAGGTTTTTTTCTCTTTTCCTTTGGTTTCTACCATGTATATTAAATGGTTGGACTATGTGCTGGCCCTTTTTTGTATCGAAACCAATGAATTCAAGCCAGAAGATAATTTGCCTGCTTATTAGTATAATTAACTTGTACCTTCATTTATTTTTTAATTCCTTAAAATGCATGTTACATTACAGTACATCAGTAGAAAAATCCTCCTTTGTTCAATGCAGTTATTCCTCCCTTCATAAAATCCTGGAAATGACAAAATTCCCAACGTGGCATCCAAAATACAGTGCTGTGCAAAATTGCTTTTGCTTCTCTGCAGATTCTACATTTTCAAGTTTATTGATTACCAAAGCAGAGTTATTGACAGTTAACAAACTATATGGATAACTATATGGATTAACACACTAAAACAGATGCTATTTGCTTACATCTTTTTGAGAAGTACATTTAGTTGGTGCAGGGTTAGCAGGGCTTAGGTTGACTTGATGCATGTCGTGAAAAAAAGCTAAAAGAAATAGAATGAGATACTGATCTGTAGTGAGTGAAAGTACAAACAAATAGGTTTGTAAGAGCTGTCAGGAGTTTTCCTTTTCTACAGTGATATATCCTGCTCTTCTTCCGTGACCATCACTGTTCTGTTCAGCAGCCTCAGCAGGCAGCTCAACTTTTGGAGAAATCTGTCAGGAGGTGTAACTATAAGGTTGCACGTAAGCGCTGGATGCCCTTAAACATCTTTATACAACTTTTTGCAGCTCTTCAATGCATGTAATTAGTAAGATGGTTTTATTTGAGCAAATCATACGCATTGTTATGCAATTCACACACCCTCTGAATATGCATCCACCTCCACCCCTCCTTCTGTGAATAACCTGAATGCAGAACAGGATAAATTTTGCAGCAGCAGAGTGCTGATTTTGCAGAATGCAAATGAAGTGGCATTTTTTAATGCAGTATCTTCATATAGAGGTGAACTGAAAGGCTTAACACTTGCCAACATCTCAGACCTTCCGGTTTGTTACACCCATTAAGATCTAGAACAGAAAAGTTCAGAAGCTGCATTTTTTCCTGTTCTTTCTTTCAGATTTGTTAGTGATGGCCTCAGCTGTTGAAGAGATGTAGACTCTGAATTCAGATGTGCAGATGTAACATAAAAAAGAACCAGTTCTCAAACATGTTTGTTTACAAATGTGTTTCTTAAGACTATGCACATCTTACCTAATTTTTACAGTAACTGGGTTTTCATTACACAAATAACCAAACCTTTTGCTATAAAACCTGCTATAAAATCTGGATGACCTCTAGATGTCTCTTCCAACCGATTTTTTTTTTTTTTTTTGATCCTTTTATCTTCTACATACCATTGTGTCTCCCTAGTGATACTATAATGTAAAAGAATACACACACAGGAATATGTTTCCTCCTGAATGTAAGCAGAGTAATGTTTCTTCCCATCACCGGTCTTGTTTCTTCTCTAGGTTTGTTTCTCCTAACGTAGGGTGTGGAAATGAACAGGATGAACATGGATAGCTTTACTTGGACCAGTCATTTATTTATAAATCTGGTAAAGTTCTTTAGGGAAGAGCTTGTGGCTTTCATTTGCATGTGAAGTATGCGTGTTATCAGAATGAATGGCAGTATGAACAGTAAATAAATAGAAGCTTAATCTTTCAGGAGAGACATTGGTTGAATTTATGAACTGTTTTGTGTGCCTCATGAAAACTGAAGATCAACGATTATTTTCGGTCTGCTTCTATGAAACTGCCAGAGATCTATTGTTTCCTTTAAAAGTCATTCTTTCATGATGAACATGCACCTAAGCATCTCATTTATTTGCTACATATTTTTAAGTGTACTTGTAATTAATTTACTGAAAATTGTAAATCATCTCATCAATGGAAGAACAAAGGAGGTTGGAGTCCGGCCATTATGTCATTGCTGTGGGAAGTATGTGGCAGGTCTCGCCAGCAGCTCTTTGGTCAGAGCTTTGTCATTAGGAATCACAGCACAGATAAGGAGTGCATTGGAAGCTGATCTGTCGAGCCAAGCAAAGAGTTTCCCTTGTTAGCATTTACCATGGCATGTGTTAATAAATTACACGAGTGGGGACTTCCTTTTTCCATTGATGTGCCAGACAGGAGTCTTCCGCGAGGTGAACGTGAAAGCACTGAGCTGTAGCTGCTCTATTTTATGTTTAAAATAAACAGAATTTTATTCACAAATGAGCGTGCCAGTACTTAGTTCCAAAATTAGACATTTCTGCTTGAGAGGCGTCTAGCTTGGCACCAGTGATGGCAAGTGAAAAAGAATGCAGTAGCACAAGCTGAATGTGTTTATTTGTGATTCATTAAGAACTGTGGTCTTCCTATTGAAATGAAGCACTCCAAAATAGGTGTAAAAAAATGGAGAAGAAAGTAATGCAAGTGGGAAATATTTTGGTAGGTTGGATAAAAGCGTGCAATATCTAAAATACTAAAAAATCTTGGGTTTCTATTGTGCCTTTTTTTTTTTTTTACAGACAGTCATTTTAGAAAATGAAGAGCTCCCTAAAATATTTCTTGATTTCCTGAACGTTCGTCATGTACCTACCTTGCCAAAAGCAGAAAGCTGTGGGTAAGCTCTCATTTACTGAAAAATAAATGGAGGCCAAAAGGCCCATACCCACTCAGTGCTGATGCACATCCATTGACTTAAAATGGTCTTGCTGCCAGCTCTAACACTGTATAATAAATGAGCATTAGGTTCATGTTAAGTATGTTTATATATCCGGAAAAGGTGGTAAAATAAATCCAGCCTGTTCAAAGACAGAAGTGAGGTTTAATGTAATATTCTTGGAAAGCAAATGAGGATTTAGATAAGAAAAATATGATTTTATCATAGATTTTGAAGTACCTACTGAAATGAATTTTGTAAGATATTCATGAACACTCACTAAAGTTGCATAGAAAGCCTTTATGTGTGTTTTATGGTCATAGTATCTGGGCAAAATAGAAGTTCATTTTGTGATCATTTTATGGTCTCCCTCTGTGTGTTTGAAAATGGTGTCTTTCGCCTTTCTGGTGACATCTACCCATCGGCCCCATTGCCCTTCCCCCGGGAAGGGTTCTTGGTCAGGGTGGGAGAAGGAAACTTTAGTATGATTATGGTGAGTGTGATGACTACCAGATACCCAAAATGGTCTAACTGGAAGCTCTGTTACCTTCTGCAGCTGCAAGGCTTGTAGGGAGAATAATTTATTTTGCTGTGCAAGCTGACATATTTGGAAAGTCCAGCAGCATTACCACCACTTGCTCCCCTGAAAGCTACGTGGCCCTTTTCCAGTTTGGGGGAGGTTGTGTGATCTGCAGTGGAGAGGAGGCGAGTTGAAAAAGGTGGAGAGAATTTTGAGGCCCTCTCATACTCAGAGGTGCTTATGGCCCAGGGCCTTCTCCAGAGTGATTCAGAAGCTAACAGACTTGTAGTTTTCGCTCATGGTTAATAACGTCAGCCAATACCCTCAGTGGGACTGTACCCCATCACCTCATAGATAAAAAGGTAGATGTGCTTGTGAATCTCTTGTGGTAAAGTGCATGCTGTTGCTTCCAGGTATTGGTTGGTGTAAACTGATAACGATCTCCCACATTCATTTCATCACACTGCTTTATGTAGCTACTGACCAGACAAAGGCTGCTCCCTTTGGTGGTTCTTAAAGGATTTGTTTGTTTGTTTTTCATTGTAGAGTTAATTTTGTTGTAACCAAAGTTTCCTCTCACTTTACTTGCAGCTCTTTTGATGAAACAGAATCTGAAGAATCAAGGTGAGCTTGATTCCTGCTCTTTTTAGGACATCAGATTAATAAACTACAGGAAATTACTGGCATTTACAGTATTTGGTCCTTGCAGTTGACAAAACAGCAGTTTAATATTGAAATTAGATGCATTTGTTAAATATTATGGCTAGTTTAATCAGTTGTGCTAGATCCATCCATTTTTAGTGTGAATGGAACATCCTTATGCTCGTATTGAGAAATTCCTTACAAAACCCTAGCTGAATACTGCTAGGTCTCAAATATTTCTGGGAATGTTTTTTACCCATTGAAGTGCATTTTTTTGTGGCAAGAAGATTTAGCAGAAGGAATTAGAGGTTTGGGCTCGCCTCTCTGTGTTTGCTAGCACCTGTTTGTGTCTGGTTGCACCCCTTGGCTCGTGTGCGTGCAGAGCAGAGCAGAGAGGGCTGGTGCTGGCTGGGGAGGGTGTCTGTGCTGTCACCAGGGTGGGAGACAGCCCTGTGAGGCGCTTCCAAGGACTTTCTCTCCATGAGTGAGGTGTACAGCTTTGGGGGCCTGAAGAACGTGGTGAAATGTTGAGTCTGTTTGGTGGCCTGAAGAGCCTGTATACCGTGGAGCCTGGTGGTAGGTGATCTTGTAGCCTGCATTACACCAAGTACCAGAGCAGGATCGGGAGGTCTCCAAGCCAGCTGCAGGCTGCCCCTCCTGTATGCAGCCCCTTCACCTCCAAATTCACATTGAGGGTTTCACTGTGTGGCTGAGGAGCAGCAAGCTTTGCTCCCAGGAGAGGGAGCCTGCCTTTTCTGGGCTGTGCGGATGCGCAGAAATGCACCGGCATGGCTCCTGCACAGCTCGACCACCTCATTTTATCAAAGCTAGTTTGTAGAATATTCTCTTTACTGTCCCTTGATACTGACATCCCTGTTCTTGACCTTTCCAGCAAACTGTCCCACCAGCCTGTGCTGCTGTTCCTAAGGGATCCATATGTCTTGCCTAAAGCCAACGGTAATCAAACCTGTCATCTGTTAACAGCGCTTTACTGATCTGACCCTGCACCGCATAAACCACATTATTATTAATACCAGCCTAGTCAAATGACACTGGTCCAAAAATCTAATAACCTGCCAATAAAACAATAGTTCTTGTGTAAGAAACCATTAAAACACTAAGTGGGGTTGGTGATTTATAAAAGGGTGGAATTTTCTCCCCCAGTTGTTCTCTCAGAGAAACCTACTGAGAATTCAAATCAAAAGACGAAGAACATTGCTTTTCTTGTTGTTGACCCTTTGGGCTGTTTTGCCTGAAGGATTTGAACTTAGAGGCCCATTGCTTTGTAAGTGCTTTTTCCCTAAACACCAGTCGATCTAGTGCGAATGTGTTTGCATTTCCATTTGGATTATTACTATTTCTTATCATTTATAACCTCTAGAGCTCGGGGGGGGGGAGAGAATGTATACTTTAAGTATAATTGATGTATTTCACAGGACATTTACATTAGCCTTCATCTCTTAATACATGGTTCAAAAGAGTTTGAAATAACTTGTTATAAACCTTTTTTCCTTTTTGTTTTTTTTTTATAAAAGGTTCTTTGCATTATTAATTCAGAGAACACCCTCTGTCTTAAATTAAATGTGTGCAGTAAAAAAAAAATACTATTTCTCGTAGTGTGCTCCTCCTGGTTTTGTCATTTTACTTGTTTGAACTGTTACTTCTACTAAATTTTTTATTAAAAATGAAATACACCTTCAAGGGAGAATTTTCTCCCAGAGCTTTTTTTTTTTTTTTTTTTTTTTAATAAGGCATTTAGTTTGATTTGACAAAATACTATGTTGAAATCGAGAGTCAGATATTTGAGCTACCTTGAAAATCATGAAACTTTTAAGAGTAAATTTAGTAAAGAACACTTGTTTGCTTGAAGTTTCTTAGCTAATGAAGTGTACTTCCTTGAGTTTTTCTCAAGATGTATATAAATTTGTGAAGGGAGGGTGTAAAGATGACAGAGTCAGGCTCTTTTTAGTGGTTCCCCGGCACAAGAACATCAGGAAACACTTTGTTACTGTGAGGGTGGCTGGGCCCTGGCACAGGCTGCCCGGGGAGGTGGTGGAGTCTCCATCCTTGGAGATACTCAGAAGCCGTCTGGACGTGGTCCTGGGCACCCGGCTCTAGGTGGCCCTGCGGGAGCAGGGGTTGGACCAGATGGCCCCCAGCCATCTCTTCCAGCTTCAACCATTCTGTGGTTCTGTTGCTTTTTCAAGCTGTTTTTCAAAACCATGGGCAATAGACTCATGTATTTTGAGAGGGTGAAATGGTCTCTCTTGCAGGCAATGTCCACTCTAGCTAGTAGTGTGGCACAACAGTGTTGACCTTATGCAGTCTTCCTGAACTTAAAGGTGTAGTTCTAGAGTGAAACAGTGAGTGTGGAGGTCCTGTGGGACCAAGGTCCAGAGTGAAAGATACGTTACAGCGTCGTTCAGTTTCTGCTTTGACGTAGCACTAGGCTGTTCACGTGGACTGAATCCCCATCTGAGTCTGGCATGCAAATGACAAAACTGACAAACCGAAGCAGAGTAAGGGGAGATGGTCGTTTCATGAGGTCCCTCCTGACCCAAGTGGCAACAGTCATGCAGAGACACCCACAGAGTTATCCCTGTCTCTAAGCTGGTCCAGATGCCGCCTATACTAATATTTAGAGTGAGCCACATTGCATGTCTTAATCTTACTGCTTGATGCTCCTCTTAATTGCAAACATGGATTCCTCGAGAGCAGGGTGTAAATTATGAACATCATTTAATTTCATACCATTCCTGAGAGGGAAAATGGATTTCATACAAAGTTATCCTGAAAAATGAAGACATTGCTCAATGTTTCCAGCCCACATGTAAGGTTTTGCTGTAAGACTTCTATTCAAGATTTTGCAGTTCTGTGATGGTATTTATCTTCCTTCCCTAATGTGTACTCGAATTAAGTATAAGCTTCCTTTTCTTGAAATCATTATGAAATTTCTAATGAATTTTGTAACTACTCGTCTAAGTAGTGCTTTACTTGGATTAAGCTAAAAGTATCTTCTAATGCATGACATGTTTAAATATTAAGTAGGCCTCATTAATGACACCTGACACAAAGGACTTTTCAGGCTTTTGCCAGGGCATTTTTTGGGCTTAACACACATTATTTAGAATTTTATATGGCAGGTGAATACTCCTTGTATCTGAAGATCCTAAAACATCTTAATTCATTTGCAAGTTATTCTTTAACTTAATTAATTAAAACACAAATGTGAGTTGTAATTTTAAAAAGGAAGAAAAACAAGTTATAAGTCTAAAGGGTCTGCTAATTAAATCATCTAGTTAGAAAGAAAGAAAGTTTTTACACAATTACCATTGCCTTTAATTTTTCTTCTTTGTTTTTAGTTTGCAGCACAGAGAAAATATAGATAAGCTTTCTAAAATTTTCTCTCTCGGATCACTTCTTAATTTGATAGACTGATTCCTTTGTAAAAAGCAGCCAAGGTTGTTCAAACTATGACCAAAAATAAGCGTCCATTAGCAAATAACTATTCATTGTATGCACTCTTTGAAGAAGGTGAACTGTGACAGCTGTTTGGATCAGAAGTAGAGTTAGTCTTTCCTAGATACAGCAATGCCGGTGTAAACAACTTCCCATAAAATGGGAAATTGTGTATCTGTGGGTTTTTAATGAAATAAATAGTTCTGGAGCATAACACTTAAAGAACAATTTTTTTTACCCCTCATTGCACCTTTACTTGTCTTTTTAAAATATAATCTTGCTATTATTCTAATGACCGGGCTTTAAGCATCGTTGAGTTGCATGACAACTTTCCAGAAATAAGATTGTGGTTACACACCTCACTGATGTTCAGACTCGCTTCTTCGTGATGTCTAACAGTCTGAGTCCATGAGCACAACATTTTTTGTGTAAGGTGGCCACTTCTTTTTAAGAGGGTGGGGAAAAGGAAAAAATGTACTATTTTGAATAAGAAATAAGGGAAAATCTAAAATGCTACAAATTGAAAATGATACCGCAGAAGATAAAAAATGGAATCTCACATTTACTGTCACTTCTTTGAAAATTGTTCTGATGATTCTTTAAGTCACTTAAGTATCACTAATCTGCACGACTGTGTTTTGTTGTATTGATACATCTAACTTAATATGCTTGGGGTTTTTTTTAAGCAACAAAGCCTCAAAGTAAATCTGTTGCTGTAAAGTTGTATCATTTTTTTAATCAATACTCATTCTCCTATATATACTGTATGTTGTAGAAGAACCAGTAAAAACTGGTTTCTGGAACTGCAGCATTTAATTTAGAAGGAAAGCATCAGATTGCCTTTACAAGTGTATTTTTTAATAACATTAATGACAACAGCATAGGGCTATTCTACCAGGGTGATTTGGGATAGCTGAGCCTGCAGGACTTGAGGAATCATTATTAGATTCAAAATATTAACAAGTAATTTATAATGATGACTTACTATGAAAAGTTGGGGAGAATTATGTGTGTATTGTTTATAGTGGAGGTTGCAGTTCGTTAAAACATCCTAAAATATCCCTGTTTGTAACATCTTTAATACATTGGAATCACCTTATCAATACCTATAACACCTTCAAGCTAATGAGGATTATTATTTTTCTTACTGAGTCCAAGTCTTGTTTTTGATAATGTTTTTTACACCAAAATAGTTTTAACCAAAGAATTAGGAGCAAAACCTAATTCCCACCCACATTAGGTGATCTAATTTATCAATTATCTAATGATTTTTATAGAAGTTGCATCTGCCCTTTTTGAGTATCCTGTAGACTGACAGGTGAAGGAGAGATTTGATCAGTGTGGAAAGTTCTGTATCAGAAATAGTCTGCTCTTCTAGGCAAACCCATTCCCTTGTGTACGAGCAATTGTAAGATCATAAGGTAAGAAACTCTTAATGCCCAGTGATTTACGTAAAACCTTCATTAAAAATGCAGAAGTTGGTGCATTTGAAAAATGTTTTCAGTAATGTACATCCTGCTGTTGCTCTGTGTGGATCTGTTACTGTGTTTTATCAGGTCATTCTTTCATGCTAAATTGAACATGAAAATTAAGTGCCAGTTTCCTCTGCATCCGTGGTAAGAGGATAGTATGTATTTTTTCTTCAGACATTATAGGATGACTTTTTGTAACACGTGACATTTTATGTTGATTAGACAGCCTGAAATTTTCCTACCCCAAATAATCATCTCTGATTGTATAGGCATCCTCAAGTCTTCTCAGTCTAAACATTACTGTAAACCACAATGGAAAAACAGCTTTGAAGTATTCCCAGTAGCAATCTTGGAATTCCTTCAAGTATATTGAGATTTTGTTAGAAATTGAATTGCCAGTGTAATCCATCTTCCTTGTGAGAAAAGATTCAGATAAAGAGCTGGAGCCTAGCAGCATTAAGTATTAGAACATCCCTTTAAATCAATAAGCTACAAATCTGGCAGCGCATTCATGCAATGCCCAGTGCTACACTAAAGGGGCTTTAGTGCTGAAACAGCATTACTAATAGCACATCCCCAGCACGGATAAACAGTTGAGTGATGCGGTAACCCAAATTATACGAGGCCTTACCTAGTTATGTTTCACAAAAACATTTATATGGCACTGACATCAATAAGAAAGCAAGTTTTCTTTTTTTCTTTTTTTTTTTTTTTCTTTTTTTTTTTTTTTTTCAGATGACTTTCCAAGCGTAGTTATAGAAGGCATTCTACATGGAATATTTTATCCTCATTTACTGCCCAGGTAGAAGTGATGTGTAGCTAGAAGAAGCTGAAGCAAGTCTCCGAGTCGTGTTTAACGGAATTAACAGGAACAAAATTCTGTGATGTGAAAATTATGCTCAGAAGCAAGAGACACAACCTCAGTTTAAGTTCAAGCATTGTATCTTTTTAAATAAAATCAAGGTCACTACAATTGCTGCTTTTAAAAAAAAAAAAAAAAAAAGATATGGAAACAACAGTATTTGGTTATTTATACCTTATATATATTGACATGCTCTAACTATTTAACACTAAAAGCTGAAAGTCATACACTGAATTACTCTAACCTTTGAAAAGAATTAAAAGCTTTATTAATTACTTTTATAATTTCTATCATAAATTACACTAAACCTTTTTGCACCAGGATTTTTCCTAGCACACTACCCATTGCTGGCAGTGGATGGATTGAAAGTGCTGGCACTGAAAAGAGTATGTGAGAAATTGCCAACAACAAAAAAACAAAACGAGGAAATTTAAAGCAACTTAAAAGTATTTTGTTCATTTATCTTAAATTATTTTGAATCTGCTCTTTAATGTCATGTTGGAAAAGAGACAGTACAGATGTATGGAGAGTTTCTATTGGAAAACGTCCTTCCACATTCCGAAATACATAGCGCTCTCTCAGGAAATTTTCTAGATTTTAGTTGAAAGGATTTTATGTACCTGGAGATTTTACGTAGCATTTATGCATCTCCATTCAGTTATGACATCTGATCTGTGTGTATGTTGCTCTTCACATCAACTTGCAGACTGTATTCCATATCTTAACATTTTATGAGTCACAGAGCATACAGCTTTGTGGTAAGCTAAAGCAAGAATATGATTAAGTAGTAAAATAATAAAACTAAAACTAATACATATATAAACTTTTATATATGTGTATTTGTTCAGATTTAACTGGAAATGTGTATGTGTGCTACTGGACTTTACAGAATAAATTACTAGAACATCAGAGCACTGCTTCAGTGTATTTTTCATGCCTTTCTAGCCAAACATTTCTCTGAACTTGTCATCAGAGATAGGTCTTACAGATATCCCCACATGAAGCAAGAGAAGATACCTGAGCGTCCGCTTATTTAAAACTCTCAGCACCACGCTATCCGAACATGCTAGGCTTATAGAAGTGTGTGTTCTGGGGGAAAGAATTCCGTGTCACTGCTCATTGGCAGGAGGGAGTGTTGCACGACAGCAGTAACAGCAAAGCCAGAGCCGGACAGACGTCTGGTCCTGGAGGCGGATGGGTTGCCTCCTGCTGACTACATCGGTTTTAAAGCCACCTGGGGACGGTGAAAAGCTGGGCCTTGCGCAGACGGCAGGTCTGCAGCGCTTGCTCAGGTGGCAGAACCCTCCACACTACCCGCAGGATCGACCTCCAGGAAAGCTTTCAGCTACTAGCAGAAAGCCGTTTGGGCACGGGAGCCTGAGGCATTCTTGCTCTTACTTCCTAACACTGCTTCCCAGCGCTGCTTTTCAGAGAACTTTACTTCAACCAGTTAGTAGGAAGAAAAATGAGCAGGGGTAAAATGGAAGTCTGATTGCCTAGTACTAGGCAGATTTAGAGGCCCTCGACAAGTTCTCCTCTGGCTCTGTTTTAAAGAGGACTGTAAACCTTTTGCGGGTCTCTAAAAAAAGTGTCAGTATTTCCCCTCAGGAGAGGCCCCAGGGCTGTGGACGGTGAACTAGCAGAATCACCCCTGTAACTGCAAAATAACGCGCTAGGAGGACCGAGGTAAACCCCTGCCCGCAGCATTTTCCTGTTTCCATGCGAGGGGGGTGCCAGTAGGTTCCTACAAGCTCTGCGCTGTAGTACGTGCTCCTCCCCTGCACCACTCAAAGTCTGGATACCTCATCTGGGCTCCAGGACCCCCTTCAGGAAACAAGTCACTACAAAGATAAGTGGTGTGCTGCTGCCTACTGTGCAGGTAGATCTTCATCAGGTCTTCATTGGCTCTTCTATCTTGAGTTCCACAACACTGGAAACTTGAGAAAAAATCCACATCTCTGTCCTGTGGAGTGCTACGGAACTCCTTAAGGACCCTAGCACACACCGCTGTCTCCAAGCAGTCCCTTAGGCTGGCCTTGGTTAACAGCTACCAGTTGAGTTGTCAGCTTCAGAGTTATTTAAGAAGCATTACAAAAACAATGAAACTAAAGTTGCATCTCTGACATACAGCAAAACTGCAAGAAAAAGCATTTGAGCTTTATCATAAGTAACATTAGCTTGGTGTTCTAAAATTCACTGTGCTGTAAAGCAAGGACTCTTCTGTTTTAAGCAGTTTCTAACTGATGATCTTATTTAACAACAGAGCTGCTCTTTCTTGATTACAGGATTGTATCTGAATACTGTGGTTTTCTGAAAGACAGCAGAGACTTTATCTGACATGTTAAGATGAGAGAAATTTACCATCCCTGCTCTAACTTTACAAACTCATTTCCTGGCAAGCAGCACCCCCTGCATATTTTGCAGAATCAGCTGATGTGAGAAAGGAAGGCTTTGGAGGAGGGAAATAATTAAAGTTCTTCATTAAATATTTATTTGAAATCAAAGTTTATTTATTCAAAACACTTATGTATTTTACTTTTTTTTTTATTTTTAAAAATGCTGATACTGTTACAGAAGATAATATTTTCAGTTGAAAAAGCGGAAACAAATACTGCAAAAATCTCTTCAGAGAACAAAATGACTGTATTTCAAACCCTGAAAGAACAAGTTCTGCAAGATCTAGGATTAGTGGGCTGTCTTGAATTTCAAGGAATGATAGCACCATCAAGTTGTTATAGAAATGGTCATATCTTTAGTGTATCTGGCAAATCATAAGTATTGTCTAAATACAGCCTCATATGTTTCAAGGAGAAAACTCGATGTATAGTTGAGATTGGTCAAGAGCAGGCCTTAAAGAAGTGATTTAAGTTTTACTTTCCATTCTGACAGTTGGTCTCACCAGTCACCTACTTCAACTACAAATGGTTCTTTTACAGCTATTTTGCCACTGTTCACAATCACACAGTCTTGAAGGGGACGGTCATGTTCATCTGTCTGCTGGAGTTCTATCGAGTGCACCACGGACTGTTAAAGAGATTAAATTAAAAAAAAAGGAAAAAAAAAAAAAAAGAAAGAGTTCAGTTTCACCAAGGAAACTCCAGTGGCTCAAGTCTGCTATGAGGTAAACAAGTAAGTGCTCCAAGCCTTACTGTTTATTAATCAACTTCTGAACAAAGACCTTTACCCTGTTGAGTTCCCACATGCTTTTTTTCCCCACATCAACAGCTGTGCCACTCTGCAACCCACACACAGTTGACAGAAGCACATGGAAGGCTGTTTGCCCTTCTATAAAAACTTTCAGCCAACAAAAATATTATGAAGGAGAAACTGAAAATATCCTTTCAGCTGACTGACCTAGCACATATAGGGCCTATCAGAAGCATATGAGTGGAAAGTGAGTTCAGAGATCATAAGGGATGAGCAGCATAATGCCTCTACCTCTGTAGAAGAAGCACTTGCAAAGATGAAGGAAGTCGCCGGTAAGACTGGAGAATTGTTCCAAGCAATACAACTGACACACTGGTTTGATGGACTTGATCCCAGATCGTGGTTTTCCTCCCTGATGGAATCCTTTGGACTCACAGGGTGGGGAAAATGGCTGGCAGAAAAAATTTAAACAAACAAAACCAAACCAACACAAAACAAGACAGACACTGGCACAGGCTGCCCAGAGAAGTTGTAGATACCCCTCCCTGGAAGTGTTCAAGGACGGGTTGGATGGGCCTTGAGCAGCCTGGTCTAGTGGGAGGTGTCCCTGCCTGTGGCAGGGGCAGGGGTGGAACTAGATGATCTTTAAGGCCCCTTCCAACACAAGGCATTCTATGATTCTATTATTATTTTTCTAATTGCACAGCGTAACAGGTTCAAGAAATGTGATCACTGCTTTTACTTCTAAACACACACACAGAGGTTTTAAGTGTGGTACCATGCCCTCCAGCCAGACAGGTACAGGTAAGCTACTTGCCTCACGTAAGTCAACTAATTAAAGCAGTATTTTAAAGGACAAAATTCAGTTAGGAATATTGACTACCTGGCTGTGTCTTCCTGACACAGCTGGTGAGTGAGGAACCAGCTACGGAAGATGCCTCGCTGGACCTGTTGTGTGAGAACAGAGAAGGACTTGGGGGTGGCGTGATGGCTGGAGGCCATCCTGGGCATAGCGATCATGAAATGATGGAGTTTTCAATTCCTGGAGAAGTGAGGAGGGGGGGGTCAGCAGAATTGTCAACTTGGACTTCCAGACTTCAGCCTCTTTAGGAGCCTGGCTGACAGAGTCCCTAGCAAGGCAGCCCCGAAGGGCAAAGGAGGCCAGGAAGGCTGGAGTTCTTCAAGAAGGAAATCTTAAAGGCCCAGGAGCAGGCCGTCCCCGTGTGCTGAAAGATGAGCTGGTGGGGGAAGACCGACCTGACTGAACAAAGAGCTTTGGCTGGAAATCAGGGAAAAAATGAGAGTTTATGACCTTTGCAGGAAGGGGCAGGCCACTCAGGAGGACTACAAGGATGCTGTGAGGTTATGCAGGGAGAAAATTAGAAGGAGCAAAGCCCAGCTAGAACTTAATCTGGCTACCGCTGTAAAAGACAATAAAAAAAAATGTTTCTACAAATACATGAACAAAAGGAGGACAAGGAAGAATCTCCCTCCTTTATTGGATGGGGGGGTGAAACATAGTGACAAAGGGTGAGGAAAAGGCTGAGGTACTTAATGGCTTCTTTGCATCAATCTTTAGCAGTAAGCGAAGTTGTTTTCTGGGCACCCAGCGCCCTGAGCAAGAAGAGCGGGGTGGGGAGCAGAATGAAACACCCATAAACCAAGGGTCAGTGACCTGCTACACCACCTAGACATACACAAGTCTCTGGGGCTGGACGGGATACACCCAAGGGTGCTGAGGGAGCTGTTGGAAGAGCTCACCAAGCCACTTTCCATCATTTATCGGCAGTCCTGGCTCACCAGGGAGGTCCCACTTGATTGGGGGTCAGCAAATGTGATGCCCATCTACAAGAAGGGCAGAAGGAGGATCTGGGGAACTGCAGGCCTGTCAGTCTGACCTCGGTGCCAGGGAAGGTTATGGAGCAGGTCATCTTGAGTGTCATCACATGGCACTGAGTGCCATCACACAGCACACACCTGACAACCAGGCGATCAGTTCCTCTCAGCATGGATTTATGAAAGTCAGGTCCTGCTTGACCAACCTGACCTCCTTCTATGACAATGTGACCCTCCTGATGGACAAGAGAAGGGCTGTAGATGTTGTCTACCTGGACTTTAGTAAAGCCTTCAGTGCCATTTCCCACAGCATCCTCCTGGAAAAACTGGCTGCTTTTGGCTTGGACAGGTGTACTCTGCGCTGGGTAAAAAACTGGCTGGATGGCTGAGCCCTGAGATTGGTGGTGAATGGAGCTAAATTCAGTTGGTGGCCAGTCACAAGCAGTGTTCCCCAGGGCTCGGTCCTGGGGCCAGTTTTCTTTAACATCTTTATAAATGATCTGGATGAGGGGATCGAGTGCACCCTCAGCAAATTTGCAGATGACACCAAGTTGGGTGGGAGTGTTGATCTGCTTGAGGGTAGGAAGGTTCTACAGAGGGATCTGGACAGGCTGGATCGATGGGCTGAGGCCAACTGCATGAGGTTCAAAAAGGCCAAGTGCCAGGTCCTGCAACTGGGTCACAAAACCCCAGGGAACGCTACAGGCTGGGGGAGGGGTGGCTGGGAAGCTGCTGGGTAGAAAAGTACCTGGGGGTGCTGGTCGACAGCTGGCTGAACATGAGCCAGCAGTGTGCCCAGGTGGCCAAGAAGGCCAACAGCATCCTGGCTCGTATCAGGAATAGTGTGGCCAGCAGGAGTAGGGAAGTGATCTCCCCCCTGTACCGGGCACTGGTGAGGCCGCACCTTGAGTGCTGTGTTCAGTTTTGGGCTCCTCACTGCAAGGACATTGAGGTGCTGGAGCGTGTCCAGAGACGGGCAACGAAGCTGGTGAAGGGTCTGGAGCACAAGTGCTGTGAGGAGGAGGCTGAGGGGAGACAATTCACTCTCTACGACTACCTGAAAGGAGGCTGTAGCGAGGTGGGTGTCAATCTCTTCTCCCAAGTAACAGGCGATATGATGAGAGGAAACAGTCTCAAGCTGTGTCAGCAAAGGTTTAGGTTGGATATTAGGAAAAAATTCTTCACCAAAAAGGGCTGTCAAGCACCAGAACAGGCTGCCCAGGGAAGTGGTTGAGGCACCATCCCTGAAGGTATTTCAAAGATGGGTAGATGAGGTGCTTAGGGACATGGTTTAGCGGTGGACTAACATGTTAGCTTAACAGTTGGACCCAATGATCTTAAAGGTCTTTTCAAACCTAAGCAATTCTATGATTCTATGATTTCTCCATTAATCTAACTAAACTAAAACTTAGTCTAAGTCTCTCCTCAAAAATGTTCAGCTACTACTGTAACGCATGAGAACTGAATTCAGTATGAATGTGGAAATGGGTGGCAAGTGCTCCGATGAGGTTTTCAAACTCCTCAAAGAACTGGTCAGCACAGCAGTTCATGTTTCCCCCATTCATGTCAAACACAGATTAAATGGGGTAACATAAAAAGAGAACCAGACTACTAAAAGTATAATCAGTCGGAAGTACCATTTTTAAACTTGAATTCTATTTGGCCTTTGATCAGTTTTGCAGCTGTGTACAGTCTGATATAATTAACTAGATTTTTTTTTTCTTTTTAAATAGACCCAAGTATATGTTTGTATACTTTACATTCACATGCTTTGAAAAACCTTAACAGTGAAAGTGTTACCCATAACTAGCACATACTACAGAATTAGATTTTAGCTTGCAGAAATACAATTATTTCATGGCTAACAGCGTTAGTGAAAGGGGGACCTGAACTTACTCCATTTGTAATCTGCAAAAGTGTCAGTGTCAATTTCAGTGGTTAGTGGTCTGAAACAAGAGCTGTGAAAGCCAAGGGCATGATTTAAGTTTCCATTTCTGCAGTCACCATTTGCTATTTCAGTTCTAAATCGTCCAGCTCCAGGGTCTTCACAATCGTTTTCTACCATGTACTTATTAGATAAACACTCAATTGTTTCGAACAACAATGGTGTAAGTTACTCTATCACAGATATAACATGCTAAAATTTGTCCAGATTTTCTTGGATTAATCTTACCACTACTTTTATCTTACCATTCCATCAAGGACTTTGCCAAATACTACATGTTTTCCATCTAACCAAGAAGGCTTTGTCACACTGATGAAGAACTGGGATCCATTGGTGTCTGGGCCAGAATTAGCCATGCTAACCCATCCGATTCCATAGTGTTTGAGCTTGAAGTTCTCATCTGGAAACCTTTCTCCATAGATGCTTCTTCCTATGAAACAAAATAAGAAAGCAAACTTTAAGAAAAAAAGAACCACAAAAAAAAAAAAGTAAACAACCCAACAACAAAAAAACCCTTTTTGTTCAAAAATGGGAAAAACAAAGTATAAACTCAGGACTTGAAGATTCATTGTTTGAGTAAGCACAGCAACATCACTGTTACATTGTCAGTGATTCCGTAGCTGAAAGCATTTTGTGTCTAAAGACAAGCTAAAACACCACATATAAGGAGAGAATATTTAAAGCTGACGATGGTTTATCCTTTGAATTTAGCAAGCTGAATCTTTTCCTTTGAATGAAGCAAGCTGACTACCTTCAAAGGTCCTGTTACACACACCACTGAACAATTGTACACGTCATCCTATTCAACAAATACAAATTACATAATTATGGCCACTAAAAATAAGGTTGCCATGTTTTGTGACAATTCTGGTCTTTACAACATCTTCCTCCTAATGAGAAATTGCTTTAGATGTGTTTAGAAATATATGAGGACAAAATGGAAGTTAGCCGAAAAGACTCGGTGTGGATTTGTACAAACATTACATAAGGATTTTGATGTTTCTAAAATAGTTCAGAAGAGGAAACATTTGAGTCATGTGTAAACCACCATCACTTTGAAATGAGAAGGCTGTCTGTCTCTTTATTTGTACAGTGCCTAGCACAATGGGGACACCGCTCCCAACACACCGTCAGATACTATCCCAACAAACAGTATTATCAGGCAAACAAACACCGCCTACTTTTAATGCTAAAACCATGTCTTTGGTATTTTAGCCTTCCCCATTGTTCACTGCAAGGAAAATGACTGTCTGTTTTCATTCTGTCCCAACGGGGAAATCACTAATATTTTATGTAGACAGCTCAAATCGTAGCATGTGAAGAATGTGCGTGTAAAGGAAGAGAAGGAATCAGAAGCTAGAATGCATGCAATGCAAGAGATACTGCACCGGGACTGCCCTCCTTAGTGGACGAACGGTCTTCTGGAGGCTTATGAGAGAGAAGTGATACACACGACCAGAACTCACACCACCAGTAAGCTTATGGTTTTTAATTTAGTAAGGAAAAAAAAAAAAAAAAAGGGGGGGAGACAGCATGACCCTCATTTTCTAAGCTTTCTACCCCTGATTTGAAATTTCCTCCCATAGCACATTTCAGAAGGTTCCACAGAATTGGCTGAGCAGAGGGCAGAGAGGACAGCCTACTCCTTCCCTACCTGCCTTCTCTCTACGTGTTTTCACTGTTTCGTCATGGATTAGTTTTCTGCTGGATGACTTGAATTGGTTCACATATACATGCAATCAATGAGTGCCTCAGGGAAGGAGTGCTGCCGCAAAGCCAGAGCAGGGGAAGGGCAGAGACGTCCATCTTTTGGAGACAGTATGTTGTAGGAGCAGCTCAGCTGGTCACGTGGCTCCAGCCCACCACGCAAAGCCATGCTTCTTGAATGGGGACAGTCACAGACAGAAAAGAGCTATCTGCAAAAATTGAGGACAAAGGAAGCTCTACACATACTTTTAATCAGGTAATCCAAATAATTGCAGCTTATGTTCCAAGACACTTGGAAAAGTACTAGATGCTCTAAAACAAATACAGGGTTTTTTTCATTTATGCGAGCTGAACGAAAAAGGGTTTTGTTTGGCCATCTTTTCAGCAGACATTCAAAGAAAGGAAAGGGAACCTGGAAGATACTAAGCATGTTACCTCCCGATCCATCTCCAGCTGTAAAGTCTCCTCCTTGAATCATGAAGTCTTTGATCACACGATGAAATTTACTTCCTTTGTATCCATATCCTCTCTAAGAAAATGAAATAATTCTTTAAATGAATATAACATCTAGTTCTGTACAGTCATACGGAAATACACGAGGTGAATTGCCAGATTTCACAGAAGATACCACCACTGGAGACAAATACTGGCAAGAAATAAATTAAACTGAGATGCAGGTGAACGCAGCCAGGCTGCGCTGCCACAAAGCAGGTATTACTCAGGTAATCAAAGCCATTGTCTTTATTTGACTGGTGCCTGACCACTGCAGCTCTACATGCTAGATGTGCATGGCTGGGACAGACTGAGGTGGCAATATCCAACATCTCGTAATTACATCTTGTGAACCAAGCCCCAAGGACCTGAGAAGACACACAACAGCGCACAGCCTTGGGGATGGCACTCTTGCACAGGCTCCACTAAATTAAAAATGACAGTTCACAACTGAAACAGCACCAAACAAATATTTACTTCCCAATCCAAACTTGAGTACAAAGTGGAAGAAAACAGCAAACATACTTCTCCAGTTGCCAATGCAATGAAGTTCTCCACAGTCTTTGGGACAACTTTTCCAAACAATCCAATTACAATTCTGCCAACATCTTTGTTTCCAATCTTCACATCAAAGAACACCTGAACATTTTTGTGGAGAGAACAAAAGGGATACAAACATAAGCGCAACAAAAAGGCCAAGCTTTTGAAAGCACAAGGTGGTAAGAAACTGCTTCTGGTTTATATTAATAGTATGCTGCAGTTCTTGAGGGTGCTGTTTAAGAAAAACCCGTTCAGAGCTACCAAAATCAGATTATGCAGAAAACTGTTAGAGAACTGGTGACTATACATTTTCTTACTGCTTTTAAGGGCTCAGTGAGATTGTTGTATCACAAGTTCAGAGGTAGTGTTCAAGGAGCTTTTTCCCAGACATGCATGTCTTTAAAGCTCTACAGAAAAGATTAAATCTGAAAGTAAGGAAGACAAATGATGCTCTTCCGGTGCAGTGAACAGTAAAAAGGAATGGTAGTGGTCCTGGTTTCGGCCAGGATGGAACTGATTTTCTTCCCAGTAGCTACTGTGGCTTGGATTTTGTATGGTATTTAGTATGTGATGAATGTTGATAATACACTGACGTTACTAGTTGCTGATAAGCGATCAAGAACGGTTTCAGGCTTCTCAGGTTTTCCTAATGTGCAGGTGCAAAAACCTGGGAGGAGTAAGGCCAGTATAGTTGATCCAAACTGGCCAAAGAGAGTATTCCATACCGTACACATCATGCACCGTATAAGTGGGGTCAGCTGGTGGACCAGTTCCCTTCTTTTTCCCTTTTTTCATTCATTCAGGCTTTTTTGTTCGTTCATTCAGGCTTTTTTGTTCATTCATTCAGCTGTTCATTCCCTCACTCGCTCTCTCAGGAACTTGCTGTTCTGACATCGCAGCTGGGGAATATCCCTGTTCCATGATCGCCGCTCAGGACACGCTCTATCAGTTGTCAGGTGGTGAGAAATTGTACATCATTTGTTTTATGTATTCTATTATATATTATTATTATTGTAATTATGAATGTATAATTTAATTATTGTTATCTTTTTCCTTGTTGTCCTGGTGATCTGTTTTTGTCTCAACCCATGAGTTTTCCTTTTCTTTCCAATTTTCCTCCCCTCCCCACCCCACTGGGGAGGAAAGGCGGGGAGTGAGCAAACAGCTACCTGGTATTCGGTTACCATCTGGGGTTAAACCACAACAATAGTACTGACATTTCCCACAAATGATAGTTTGCTATCCACTCATAACCTTCACTGTTCTAGGCACTAGTATGTATGTGATTAAGTACAAGCAAAAGCCTAAATTTCATTAAATTGACAAACAGTGGGAAGCAAATCCTACGGCTCAAGCAAGGAGTCACTTTCCTAAATACGAATTCAAACCTGATAAAGAAATAACCATGCAACTTTATTCAGCTGATTGCTTAAAAGCTTCTACATAGATGTTGCTAAAAAGCGACTTCAAAAAGGTGAGTTATAAAGCATTCTAATATAGCTCAGAATATATGAATGCATATTTGAACATGCAAAATGTTCCAACAATTACTGAAAATAGGAACAGCTGTCAGGAAATGAGGCATTTTGAAGTTCTGAAAAAGTTACATAAAGACTATTACAACTTCTAGGAAACAGCAATGTGTATTCCTATGATGTGGTATTTGCTGTTCCTTGTGGCACTCAACCAAACATTGCTTGTCTGCAATGCTAAGAAATTAGTCCAATGATGATAATAAATGACCACAGTTTCTCCAATGTGAATGCCTCTTTCACGCTCTCCTACTAAACATTTCTACCGTTTCTTGATCTTCCATGTGGTTTTGACTGTTGAACTTTTGGCTAACACTATAAAAGCTCTATATAAAAAACATGAAATTCCTTTTGGTACACCTCATTCATTTCCTTGGCACTTGGCACTAAATAACATACTACTTAGATGCGTGGCTCCCAAAGCAGTAACAGAACACTTTCACTAACTTCTTAACATTTTTATAAGCACACTTCTCTGAATTTTGCCGCCAGGATTATCTAAGTAAGGGATATTGCCTGCCTGTTTTCTAAATGCACCTTATTTTCCCTGAAAATATCCTAGTAGGACTGCCTGAAACATATAAGCATATATAAGTAACACAACCAAGCTTACCGATGACCCTGGATAGCAGTCACATCAAACACTTTTGCACAGCACATGGAGGCACGTCTATCATATACTGTAAATCTAACCCAAGCAGTAGGCTTCATTGCTGGCAGAGCAGCTCGCCTAAGCAGCAAAGTTCTTCCAAAAAGCGTTGCTTTGGTTTATTCTGCATTTGTGAACAAACAGCAAGCTCCTGGCTTCAGGTTAGCGCTCCACATGCTAACCTGTGCTACACACCTGGTGATTTTTGGAAAGCTCTGCACTTCCCCCTCATGCACCACATAACGTGTCTGTGCATGTTTCTAGCTAGGAAATCAAATATGGAAATATTCGGTAACCCTAGATGCCATTTTTGCATAGAGAACCCATGTTCTCTTGAGCATATTTCCTTTAAGTTCTCTGGAAAGTCAATAAGCATGCAGACACTAGTGAGCTAGCACACAGCAGTCTCAGCATCAAAAAACATCTGGCCAGATTCTTCACCAAAAACTCTTAAAGAAAATAAATATTACAAATTTTCAGTCTTATTAATATTTATATAAATATTTCATCTTATTTACAATTTGCAGTAAGTATTTCAAGACTGAAATGAAACATATCCACAGGACGGTGTATATCAAAAGGAAAGAAATGGCCAAGAGTATTCAATTATTCAGGGGCTGGGGGGGGAGGGGGAGAAGCTGCCTGTGAAAAAAAGATCTCATGATTCCTAGAGACCAGGTAATACAATGACAAATGAACACCTGATAAATGCAAAATACTGCATGTAGAAGAGGACTATACAGCCACAACAAGGTGTCCTAAATCAGCTACCACTCAGAAAAGACATCTGGAGTCATGCTGAGCAGCCTGATGAAAAGTTTGGCTCTGGGCTTGTGAAGGTCAGAAGAGGAAAATGAATGTCAG
Source organism: Podiceps cristatus (assembly GCA_000699545.1). Classification (NCBI taxonomy): domain Eukaryota; kingdom Metazoa; phylum Chordata; class Aves; order Podicipediformes; family Podicipedidae; genus Podiceps; species Podiceps cristatus. The sequence goes on along the minus strand of KL262337.1, from coordinate 1,358 downwards.
AAATAATTAAAAATGAATGAGGACAAGAGATGGGCATAATTATGCCATAGTATAAAACTGTACTGTGTGTTTATAACCTGAATGCTGCATGTAATTCTGTCTTCTCTATCACAGAATGATAAAACCAACTTTCTTCATATGAAGAAAGATGAAATAAAACTATGCAAGCTGGAAGAGAGAAATCTGCTATGATTTGGTGATCTCTGTAAAGTGGCTTGGACAAGGAAAATTGGCAGCTGCAACTCTCTACGTCCCACAACGTAAGAATCAGAGAATGGCATAAAATGAAATCCCGGGAAGGTCTGAAGAAGCAAAGTACTTTATGCATAATTAAACTGGAATATATTGCCAGAAGATGATTTGGAGGTTTAAACCTATGACATTTACCCAACACACACACACACACAAAAAAAAAAAAAAAAAAAGAAAGAAAAAGAAATCAAATTCATGGACTAGAAGTCCATGGCAATGAAACTGTAGACAACTGTAGACAATGGTGGCAATGAAGTTCAGAGACAAAGGCACAGCCTGTGGCTTGGGAAGCTGAGGCTGTGCCAGGGGAAGCAGCTCTGCCCCTGCCCTGCCCAGTCATGCTTTCACAAATACATGCGTCTTTCACTGGGCACACGGCGCTCACTGTTGAGTATGGGTGGAGAGGTACCTGGGGAGAGAACCATCTAATCCCTACATTATCCAAAGCTGGAGAGGACATCCCACCTCCTGCACCACCAAAAACCTTCAGTCAAGAGGTGCTGGCATGTTGCGATAACCAGGTGCATCCCCATCCCGCTGCCAGGCGTCACGGCCCTTAAGTTCGGCTCTG
>KL262336.1:0-40911 GCA_000699545.1 Podiceps cristatus | reverse complement strand
GGGGGAAGAAAACTGTTTGCCCAAGTGGTATTTTGTTCATCTTGCGTAGTATTAATCGTTAAAGACATACATGTTAATGCTCTGTTGTGGTTTTGATTTAAATGGTATAACTGCAGACAGTTTTGCATTTCTATTTCGTGGAACCAACAAATAATGAACTTGCAAACTGTATTTTGAAAAGGCAGTTTAAAAGCAGTATCTTAAAAATTAGAACCACCTTCATCTGGAGCTATATTGCTGCAGTGTCTTTTGACCCTTTACAACTACATCCTAGGCCAAAGGTAAGGATACGATCTGTACCAGGAAATAAAACACCACCTTTGATCATTTCTCCCATGATGCACCCAACTGACCAAATGTCAACTGAAAACAAAATGCAATGATATTAACATAAAAGATAGTTATTAAAATAAAGTAAATAAAAATATCTAGACACACACACACATGAAGTGACTATAAAAAGCGTGTGTAATGAAGATGAGTGAAGGTGAATGTATGCTAACTACAGGACCAGCAGAGACTATGTCCTACTGCTAGGTGCAGCCTGAATATAAATGAAGTTCTTAATTTTTTTAAAGTGTATCACAAGAAAAAAAAATCCATGTTCATTTAATAAAAAAAAAATTGTACAATATGCATTTTCATGACACAACATCAATAAAAAGGTTAATCACTTCCTAACTAATTCAACCTGCTGCAGCAGCACAAGGATACAGTCCCTTCCTGGAAAGAGGATTTTGTGGCAAACCATTTCGCCCATAATGCACCCCACAGACCATAAATCCACTATGTTTGTAGCACAAAAAGGAAGGAAAAGCAAAGCAAACGGTCATTTAAAATTAAAAGAAGCGTAACATGACTGCATCTTATAAACTGCAGAGACAGCACAGGAAGAAGAGCAAGTCTTTATAGTAATCAATGAAAACACTTCAAAATACACCGTATATAAGGATTAGCTTTTAACTGTCTCAAATACAAGGCAGAAAAACATCCTTTTGTTTAACACAGTGCTAGAGCAAGAGCTGGAGCAGAGAGAGAGGGAGAGAGAGATACACACCAATCAAGCAGCGTAAAGCCCTTCTCCAAGCTGTGAGGCTTGCAAAGCTACCTCTGCCAATAGACTAGATTGGAGCACCAAAGATAACTTTATTTCTTGAAAGTAATTCCATTGTAGGAGTAACTTTAACAGTAGCAAAGTAAACTGACCTTTAAAAATACTGTGTTTGAAACAGTTTAGACTTTTTAGATGGAGAATTAACTGGTTATTACATAGGAATTAAAACTTGGCATCAAGTATTTCCTAAAAGTCAGATTACTATGCATCTCTCTCTCCTTTTAAATAAAAAGCAAACACAATCAGTAAAAGATCACTTAGAATTTTAGAGGATCAGTTAATGACAATATTAGTATGCTCCTAAAAGATTTTCAGTTAAAATTATTTGTTTAAAAATATTTCTCCAGTTATGCTTAAATAACATCTTAAACAAAAGAAAAACTCAAAAGATTTTTTTTGGTATGAAATACACATTTTCTACATTACCTTAAAAGAAATGACTCAGAAGACATACTCAAAGATGCACAAGTTTACTTTTTACAGGTATGCCAATTGCTTTTGTGGTTGCTTTCAGAGATACTGTTAACTCTGTATGCAAAGGTTTCCTTGAAGTTATAATACTGAATTTGTACTATTATGAATACTTTTATGTCAAACATGACACTGGAATTTCAATTAAGCAGGTAAGAAGGGGATTTAAATGAGAACAATTGTATACTAAAAATCACATGTAAAGTTCTCAAGGACCTCAACAATGTCAAGCAAACAATGTTGCTTCTTATTGAAAATATTCCTTCCCCCTCATTTACAAGTTCCTCTAAAATAGTATCTAAATCATATGATAGGACATCATAGTTGTGCATATTAATAGGTCAAAATTAAGGGCCTGGTTCATTTAAAAAATGATTGACAACATTTTATGATTAGTGGTGGTTTTTCTTTAAAACCTCTTTTCAAATACCTAAGAAAAGTACACACTCTTTGGTTTAAGAGACCCAAAGATTTCACATTTCACAAATGCCAAGTTTTGCATTTGACTTTTAAAACGAAATTCTGAATGTTGACTTTTTCATCTGCAAAATAATCTGCTGCCATCTCAAACCAAAATATACCCAAATCTGTTGTAATTAGTTTGTGTCCAACATGACAAACCCAACGCCCGTGATTGCATGGAGAACTCTGGGAAAAGAAATAGCATGAGTCAATGACTTCTCTTCATGCCTCAGAAAACAAATTACTTCAGAGGTGAGGAAAAACATTGGAAACAACTCCTCTGGTCACTCTACAAAACCAGACTTTCGATGTTTGGGGGTGTTTTGGTTTGCCACTTTCACTAATCAAACAAAACCTGTCTATTTATAGATGTCTAACTCTGTGAATAATTCTTAGGAGACTGAGTAAAATCTTATTACAGATTTGAAAAAGGTATTTTTAAAAAACTACTGCTTGTCATACTGAGTGTATTTTATTCTTAAAAATTCTGTTTGGAGTGAACTTACTATTTTCTGTAACTCTAAGAGGAAAAAATGCCAAGTGAAAATGAAGTTCAAACCTAGTGTACATACTAGGAAACTTAAAAGTAGTAGTTTCAGAGGGTTTGGGGCTTTCCTTGATTTTCAGTGCTTCCTTTCTGATGATCATGCACATAAATCTAAATATATGAAGGGTGCACGAACAGTTTTGTTGTCATTCAGTTCTGAATTTCTTAAGTTTGCAAGGCCTGGTTTCATAATGTAGTATACCCAAATGTACTTCACCTCCTTCAGTATCAAAACCTATGTAGATGTTAACTCTATAATGAGTTTGTCTAAGACCTCTGCTAGTTTTAAAACAATTAAAGATTTCATAAATGCATAGTACCAAAAGAATACTACGCTGCAGTATGTACCTCAGTCATCAAAACATATATTGCAACCCTCCCATATAAGTACAGCAGGGCACCCTGTTCAATTAAACTAAATGTTAATATTAGCCATTAGTTAGCTGTCAGTTTTCAATATTTAACTCTAAATTAAATGAGTTAACTTTTAATTTCCTTGGGTTTAAAGGGCTAAAATAGGCATCAATGCTAAAATAGGCATCAATGCTAAAATAGGCATCAAGGTGAGGATCTTCACCATGAGGGTGGTGAGGCACTGGAACAGGTTGCCCAGAGAAGCTGTGGCTGCCCCATCCCTGGCAGTGTTCAAGGCCAGGCTGGACGGGGCTCTGAGCAGCCTGGTCTAGTGGGAGGTGTCCCTGCCCATGGCAGGGGGGTTGGCACTAGATGATCTTCAAGGTCCCTTCCAACCCAAACCATTCTATGATCCTGGACAGTCCATGGTTCTCACTGTAAGTACATCCTTTATACCTGCCTCCCTGTCAGGGGAGCTCCACAATGAGGAACTCGGCAGGCAGCGATTGAGAAGAGCAAGTTTTCTCTAAAGAGCCTTTTAATGACAACAGTCCCTAGGGAAATGCAGACTGTCTTCTGACTCAGCCAACAGATTTACTTTCACATTCTCCAAAAGTGTAATTCTCAACTCAATAACCATGGGACTTTGGGAAAGACATGGTAGTTTTTCATATGAAAGTAAATTTTTATTTATATTCTGCTGTACAACACAGAAGGAACAGAATCGTTACTACCATGACAGGGTACTCTAGAACACAATCTATTTTACTCCAATAATAACCTAAGGAACATTTTAGTGGAAAGAATGTTTCCCACTTTTGCAACTCAAAATTACTTAATATTTAAAAGAAAAATGTAAACTAGGCAAGCTAAATCAGAAAACTTGTGACTTCCACTGTATCAATCCTTTCTGTAAAGCCGCTGTGTGACTCAGACTACGGGTTTAGGTTCTTTTATCTAGTGTCTCTTAACTGGCCAATGTAAAATCTTGGGAAAAAAAGAAGACAGACAAGCTTAAATACATGCTTTCTACTCACTGCTTTCTTGAGCAGTTAAAAAATTAATTTTAGGCTTCCTCCCCTAAACCTGACTTCTAAATTACAGGAAAAATAGCCAACCTTGGAGGCCATTTGAAGGCATGTACATCTTCTCATGCTCACTAACAATCCAGACAGAAATAAAACCCACAGCCTTGCAAAAAAGATCTATTCTCATTCCTTTGAGCTTGCTTTTTTCATTGTCAACACTGACAGGAGTTATTCTTGGCTTTTATAAATGACAACAAAATCAACTCTCAATGCACGTAGCCGCTATCGTTTACACTCAACCTGAAGTCACTTGCCAGGGAAGGCTGCAGACTATATTAAGAATCCTGAAAAGCCGAGCAAGCCCCAGTTGTGTCAGTAACTGGAGGAGCCATGGCTCACACCACCAGGAGACAGCTAACAGAGCCTCAGCATCACGGCATCTCCTGGGCCTTACTGGAGGACTAACCAATAGAGGGTTTAAAATACCTTCAGCAAACATGCCAACTGCGCACTGTGGCTGCCTGGGGTGGAAACACCAAGTGAGATGAACTGACCCCAGTGACAGCGGATCAGTGAAATGGCAGCAGAATGGGGCCACTACAATAGAATTTCAGGAATGACATGTTACTTTCTTTGCTTTCCTACAGGATACTAGCGGTTTCATTCAGAAGATGCAATGTGCTTGATCGTGTGATTCCCTCAAATGCTGTATCCTTTCCTTATTTTCTTGTAGAAGATATTGAGAGAAGGCAGCCCACAGAACAAATATGAAGAGGAGGGAAATGTGTGCAAGCAGAGGCACAAAGTAAACAAATTTCCTTGGAATTCATCACAGACCTCAAAGAATCTATGATGCTTCATGACAGTACTCTCTGCATTCTTGTTTCAAGTATATAATTGAATTTTTCTTCAGCAACATTAAGAACTTAGAGCAATGTGTTTACAGTAGGCTGGTTTTAATAAAAATTAATGCCACAGTAGGTAGTTTTAGCTTGTTTGTTCCTCAGTAGCATTTAAGCTCCCTACAACCTGACAGGCTATATTGAATACAGTTATTCAAACATTAAATTAAGACACACATTTACTGATTACAATTTACATCCGCATCAGAAATAAAGTCAGGTGAAGGTATATCAAGGTACATACCACATAGGAAGAAAATATATTTCCAGGTTTTCCTGGATGAAACTTAATCTACCAAGCAAGTTATTTAAATTTTTAAACAAACAAGGCCCTCAATTTCTTCTATTAAATGCAAACATTTCTAATGGGTTGAGTTGAATAAACAAATTGGTGTACCCAGAATCTGCATTTTGGTCACAGGCTAATTTATAAAATTTCTACAGCTTGAAAAAAACATTAACATGTAAAATGTGGTGCGCCAAACAAAAAATAAAGCTATGCCAAAGAAAGACTATATTTGCTGACCGTTTTCTTTGTATCCCATCCCTAGGATGACCTCTGGTGCTCTGTAGTAACGAGTCACTACATAAGGCGTCATCATAAAACTAGTTCCTGCAGTTCTGGCCAGTCCAAAGTCAAGAATCTTCAATGTGCAGTCTGACTTTACTACTATATTACTGGGCTTTAAATCCTTTAAAAAGAAACATCATATATGACTGCTAAGACAAGCACAAAGTACTCTGTGGTTCACATTTTTAAAAGATAATATTGCTAACATTAAATCCCACATACACAACTAGGTTATTGCTATTAACTGCAGTTTCTTTTCTCCTGGCATTAATTCATGTGCATTCAGCAGACTTCAGAATTAATTCCCTTATTGTGCTTGTAGATTTATATAGCAATTAAAGAAGGAAAATACAACCAGTGTTACAAGATACGTTAGCAATGTCTGAAATAAATTGAGGTTAGTAAGAAATGTTAGCTGAGGAAAGGTCTAGAAACTGCTCACTGGAACAATGGTTATTACTGTGATGCAGAACACAAGTAACATGACAATTGCTGAAATCATTTGATGCAATAATCATCTTGATACAAGAATTATTAAAATTGTAACATGAATGTAAAAAGTAAAAGGTTTCTTTGCTAGTTGAGGCTGCATTATCTCTTTTGAACCAATGTAGATTTTTCTCTGAACAGGAATGAAATCCCCACGCTCACATATATTTAGTTTCTCACTTAGAATTTGGTTTTATACTAATTTTGGCAACCAAACCCAAAAGGGCACCATTGAAAAACTGCCATAAATTAGCACAACCGTTAAATTGGAGTGGAAAATGCCCTGCTACAGCTTCAGATCATCTTTGTTAGAAACTTAATAACTGTATTGTCTTCTCTTGAGCCTAAACCCACATTGACAACAGTGGCTTTACGACATCTATTTATATGGACGCTACACAGACATACCTGGTCATTATCTCAGAAGGATCTTACACACATCTGAATGTCACAGAGCAAGTATACAAACAGAGTAACTTCAGAATAATTTTGCCATCATAAAATCATTCATAGCACACAGACCCAACACAGATAAGGCATGGATCCTTTCTGCCTGCACTCTAATCTTAGTAAAGATTAATGAGAGAGAAATCCGAGACGAGGCAGAGAATTCCAGCATCTGAGCTGCAGGAATTTGATAAGTAGCCCTGTCTTTCACTGTTTCATAAAGGCTTAAAGTGGTTATCTGCAAGATACATATAGTTTACACTTGTATGGCTTTCAGCAATTTCCTCAGAAAGCTAAGAAAGCTGCATTAAACATAGAGAGGAAACCACAAAAAAGAGTTCCAGAACAATAGAGTTTTAATGGGTAATTAAAAGCCTTGCATATTTACATATTCACACATGCACTTCCAAATCACACACACAAAGATTCTACAGACAACTCTGGCTTAAAAGATTCTCAAATGCCACGAATGAATTCAAGTATTATAAGGTTATTTAATATGCAACAGACTCGGCTACAATTCTGTTTATTATCAGCTTTATTTTTGCACACTTCTATTATTTGGACGATGTTCATTGCAGAATCCCAGGTGCATTCTCACAGTATTAACTATACTCATCCTTCCCAAAGTTGCAGGATTAACACTGAAAATGTTAAGAGATCTTCCCTTTGCAACAGAAAAATCACAAGAACAAAAAGCAAAAGCTTACAGAGTATTGATCATCTTTAATTTCTGAACATCATGTACCTGTCAGGAAGCCTAGCAACATGTTGTAATCTGGAATACAGAACTGTCCTTCAAAATAGGGGAAGCAAGAGTTGACTTAAACTGCATCCAAATTCATACAGAACCAATACTGCTTATGTTTTACATAAACAAGGACTCCAAAATTCCTGTAAGAGTGATCAAATTAGTTGGGCTGTATAAATATATCCAGAATCTCTTGCAGCAGATATCTTGCATAACCTTAAAAATGTAAAATACCAGTGCCAAAAAATCAGAGATTATTCATGGCCATCTCCCTATTAACCAGACAGGAAGAAAGAAGGATCCCTGGAAGATAATTCATGGCTTCTATGGGCTTTTCTCTTTCAAAAGACTTGTGTGAAGGGTTTCCATAATTGGGCACCTTTGTTAAGTGCTCAAAATCAGGCAGAATACCATGTTTCAGAGCCTCCATGCAAGACTAATAAGACACTTCCTGTACTTCAGCAAGTCAGTGAGGCACAACTGCAACGCTGATCATTCATCCTCCTCAGACTGTGAAATGTAAATGAACGTGTACTTCTACACTTGCTGGAAACTCCATCTCTGCAAAATGTTTTGAACACAGTAATGTTCATTTGCCAACATCTGTTAAAGCTGATGTAAAGCTACAGTCAAATCTTTACCAAGATCAAATCTTTATCAACTGACGTGGCAGCTAAGTATGTCCCCCATAACTTCCAGGTGAGATTTTCTGCAACTCTTTCTGTTTGATCTCTGCCTTGTTTTGTACCTCTACTTTGCTATGAAAAAATGACCTATTTCAATGGCGGGTACTATCCAGTGCTACAGGGACATATACAGATTGTTGTCATTTCAGTCATTCGGCAAACTTTGAAAAAGTTCCTGAGATGCTGAGATTATTAGAGCTGTTTTAGAAGCGGAAGAATCCACTTAAAAACCATGTGAAACTACCAACACCAAAAAGAGCTAAAGCTTTAGAGAACACCATAGTAGTACGCTAGATTCATAGCCAGGATGCTCCGTGGGCAGCCACAGTAGTGCAGACTATGTTTAAGGAGTCCTTTCAACCAAATACTTAGCTTTAGACCTTAAGGACAGTGCTGCTGAAAGCCCAGGAAAGTTACTATTGCCACCACACGACCCATGTGAAATATGTCCCCTTTCAAGCATGCCCTCCTTGTCTTCTGAGTTTTTTTGTTTAACTTGTTCCACAGAGAAACAGGATCTTGACACTTCACACCTCAAAGCATAAAGGCGTAATGCACACAGCAGGTATGTAATGCAAATGTTTTGCCTGAACATATCTAATCTTCTCAGTCTGAGAAGCTGTCAGCTGAAAGCCTACCATGAAGACATGCATGTGAAATGTATCTGCTCATGTCCGTCAAAAGCGTTCATGCATACATGTAACTATTTACACAGCAATTGTATCTATAGTCTCTTTGGAACATGTTATCCCTGTACTTCCTATTACTGCAAAACATGAAGCATTTCAAAGACTTCACCCACATTTACAGAGGCAAGAATTTTATACACAAAGCTCTCTCTACTCCTCCCCAACAACTACCTGAGTAGTTACTACTTTTCTATAAACATATGAATGTTTGCATTTACCCAGGACTTCTACAGGCTGAATGGTTTGACACATGCTTCATAGGAGTACAAACCGCCCTTGAAGCAAGGGAAGTTTTAGAAGCTCCGTCCTGCCTTCACCAAGATCGATAGAAAGAGACACTCTTACATTACCTACTCTAGCACATCCATACAATATGCAGCTTTCCAAAAATAAGTAAGACCTAGGAAAACCCACAGCATTAAACTTGCATACCTAAGTACTGAAGAGAAAATGCAGAGCTGCTTACAAAACCATTATTTCAATCCCACAGGCGCATGCATTCGGACACAAAGGGCTGCATAATATCAGTCATATGCAATAAAATACCACAACTGCAGTAAGAGAAGTATTCTAGTTTTGCCTCACTTTCCCGGAACAATGCAAGAGGCCCACCGACCTCCCTCAATGCCCACATGCAGACCAAGAAGCACAGGGTGCAATGCCTGGTTGCAGGCGATGCTTCTGTACCTTCCCTCACCCATCTCTTTCACACACAGCAGTCCCACATGCAGGCAGGAAGCCGACATCTTCCCTCCCTGCACTCCTCCCTGGCATGAGGCAGCGGATGGGTACCAGAGCTGGCTGAGCAAAAGGAAGCAGTATTTGGCCATATTCAAACAATTGTCCCAGTTCTCTTGATGGAAAACCAGCACACTGAAGGAGAGCGTCACACCGCCAGCTCCAGCCCGCAGGCCACTCAACACCCCAGGCAGATGAGGCGGACTACTGACCCGGACAGCATCCTAACAGAGCAGCTCCTGTGGTAGCACTCAGAATTGCCATTCGGGATTGGCTTTGCTGTGTACGTCATCCATAAGGGAGACTATGCAGTAATGACTGCAAGTACCACGCATGAGTAAGTGTAATTCTAACTTCTGCATCGTTTTGGAAATGAAAACTTTTAAAACACTCTACAAAACTTACAATGAAAAATGCAGCACTGTAGAAATATAAGCTTACAATTTCCCCAAATGGTAGAGATGACATTTGAAAAGTTATAACGAGACAATCTCAAGCAATCTTTACACTACATAGAAATATATATGAGATGTTCAACTTAAACAGGCAACCTTACATTCAGAATTTCTTGACTAGATTGTAACACACACATGCCATTTAAAAAGCAGTAGTCAGTCTTGCCCACAGGCTGAGTGAATGCTTTGTGACACACAGGTGTAAGTTCCACTTACAGGTCCCTACCATCATCTGTTTATCTGGAGACTTCAGGTATTTATTCATTACTCTGCTAGTAAAAGAGCAGAAATAAAAAGGGCAGTTCTTTCAAGAGATGGGATTTCAGGTTTGGTTACCAAAACAATAAAGGCAGACACAGTTTCAGATATCCTTTGCTGCTATGAATACTGAACTAGAACATTATATAGAATTAGAGGAGGTAATGTAACTCTCTGCAAAATATTTACTTGCTCTGTGCACATTATTATCAAATCATTCAAACATTCAAAAGGTTCATTCCAGAATCACAGTGGAAAAAGGTAAGAGTGATGATTTCCTTTCAGCTTTCTCTCTCTGCCTTTGGGACAGGCTATGGATCATCCTTTGTGCTCCTATTTCTGATTTTTTTCCTTCTTTTAAATACTCAAGGCAAAACTAGGTGCAATGCAAAATATACACTGTTAAATTCACCTACCCTATGTATAATTCCAGCTGAATGAAGATGTTTGATACCACACAGCATTTGATAAAGAAGGTAAGACATTCGTTCATGGTCTAGCTCCATCTGAATCACTTGGCAGAGATTTGCATCCATGAGCTCCATCACTATGTAGCTTATAAAAAAAAAAAAAAAAAGGGGGAGAGAAGAATCAGATAATACTGCTATTTTATTGTATTCTTTCCCTTGCTCACCTTTCTTCATGAATATTTTTAAAATTAATTCTCAGCTTTAGTTCAAATCAGACTTACACATCTTGAAATTCTTCCAGGGATTTTTGTGGTGTGAACACATTCAGGAGGCCGATTATCTGTAGGAAGGGGGAGAGGAAGCATAATTGCACCATAGCAATAGCAAAGTTGCAAAGTCAACATTTCAAAACCAATACCCAGTATTCTGATGCAAACCTCCTGGTACACACTGAAGTTCAAGATGCTCAGTAGCTCAATCAGGCCTAACATGCTATGATAGATGCTAATGATTTTAGGAGTATTATTTTTCCTCCATAAATCACATAATCTAAAGACACTCTGTGTGCGTTAACAAGATGATATCCAATGCTTAAAACCTAAGGAAGTTAGTCAGTCTTCCCCTGCCTCCTACTTTCAGTTTGAAGAGAGCCGGTATGATTTTTATTGCATATGAGGAAAAATAAAAATTAGGAACTGACAAAGACTACCTAAGAGATACCACTTTGCCACTGACAGAGGTGAAGCAACAACTCCACATACAGAGAAAAACAGATTTTTGGAACTGCTTTAGGACATTTCCCAGTTGCTAAATATGGTTAGGATGTACAGAAAGAGGTCAAGCTACTACTATTCAAGAGTCAGCCAGGCTTGCAATAGTTTATCATCATAGAAATTATGCTATTAGGTAAAACTTCCTTCAGAGAATCCACATATAAACCATCTCTGTCTTAGAAAAAATATAAAAATTTCCCAAGTAGCTAAAAGACAGAGTAAGTCTTCTCTGACTCTCTCCTTCCCTAAGAGCCAGGGGGAATCTTGTCTTGCTGAAGGAAGATTAAGGAGGAAGGTGAGGAAGATGGCACAGCTGTCTCTAAAGGAAGAAAATGGCCAAATCCAGCCTTCTATAGTTCAACTCCAATAAATTCATTACTTATTCTCTCGCCATTTCTGTGATCTGTTCTACTCCGCAGCTTCTTAAGCATCAGACAATTCCTGTTGTCACAACACAAAACTCCCAACTCATTCATGCACTGGGGAAAACAAAATATTACAGCCTTTTTTCTCCTATTTGCCTAGCAGCAGCAACAGAAACAAGGATGCCCTTACAACTCCTGGTATTCTTAACTTGCCAACTGCCTGTAAAATGTAGCAATGTAGCACTGACTCCCTTCCCGAGTTTGAAGGGGGTATTTAAAGATTGGGCAGGTATAAAAACGAGTCAATAATAGCTCTTCTGGAAGATCCTTCTCTACTTATCATGGAGAAACAACCATGCAATAAAAATCTCTATAATCCACAGAGGATAGACTTTTACAAATCATAAACTTCTAGTTAATTCTTTAACATTTAAAGCAGGATGCTGCACTCACATTTTTGTGATTAACGCACTTCATAAGAACAAGCTCTCTGTAGGCTCTTTTAGCATGGGTTTGGTTCTGAAATGGTCGGCTTAACTTCTTGATTGCAACATTTCGTTCAAGGATGGCATCATAAGCTGCACTGGAATTAAAAATAACATTGTTACATCTCAGTGTCAAGGTCCTTTAAGCTGTGGCAGTTGTCACCTTTTTCAGTCACCTTGTATCATGTCTGCAGATAAACCAAATTTCCAGTATTATTCAGCTTTAGGGAATGTAACAGCAACGTGCTCCTGTACGCTGAGCGATTCAAAATTTAGAAACTTTTCCCAGCTTCATAGTATTAATGCATGACAGTCTAATAATGCAGGATCTCTGCTTCCTAAAATATCTTTATATTGAGTTCTTGCCACTCATTGGCACTCAAAGAACAGACCACCTAAAAAAGATCGAAAACACTTCAAACATAAAAAACACACGAGTTTTATGTAAAACCTTCATATTGAAAGGAAGGGAGAAGGGGAGAGGAAAAGTAGCTTACATAAAGGTCCCATGCTTTCACTCATGCAGTTTTTTAATATCCTTATGACAATGAGAGCATCAATGTCAAGATAAAACAAAGCAAAAAGCTAGGCAAGCTTTAATATCTTGATGTCACTGGCTTTTATGTGGTAAAAAGAAAGAACAACATTTTGTTTGCAGACTAAGGCCAAGATTGTCATGATTCAATGACACAGGCTGTTTAACTGCTGAAGCCTGTTACTGGGGACAACTCCCATACGTATCACATTTCCATGACAGGAAGGCACAGATTTTGCTTCCCGTAAGAGGTAATACGACAGCTGATTACTGTGCAGACTCAGGAAATATTTATCAGTTACTAAAAAAGCCTCAGCAGGGGAAATACTATTTGCTTCTCTCTTATCAAGAATGGTACTCAAACCTAACAAAGAACATCTGCCAGTAAATGGTCAGCATCTACTAACTAGCTACTTTAAAAAGCACATTGTCTATATAGAATGTAGGCTTGAATGATTTTTTATTTTTTTAATCATCATCAAAATCTCTAGTCACTATCAAAGAAAGACAAAATGGGAACAACATATACTAGTAACTTACTCTGGTTTACATTTTCCACTATCTGCAATTTCCCCCACCTATCCCCCTGATAAGGAATATCTTATGAAAGATCGGCAAAGAGGTGGCCAGGAAAGATTGCCAACGTGCGACTCCTGTACCAGAATTTAAACTTCTGCATCCTCAGTACATAACAGTAGCCTCAGAGTCTGTTTCAGTATTAGATATGGTTGAGCTATCTATTTTAGGCTATCTATTTAATATTCCTTCAAATCAAGTCGTGTATTTTTTTAAAAAAAAACCCAAACAAACAAAAAACATGACCAAAAAACCCAAACCCACAACAAAAAATCCAACCCAAATTACAAGAATTACACCCTATCTCCTCCAGACATGGGCAAGATTTAACCACATGAGTGTTCCAGTCCTCCTCAGGGTAATCAGAGCTGTCTAACTTCAATTACTGCTAGCAGCAATTACAGAATGACACTGGAGTAGTTATGTGGTCAGGTTTTGGATCTCAGCTCAGGAAGGGGCAGTAAATTTGGAAACAGGCAGTAACATACGAGTGGGAATCAGAAGGACTGTAGTAACATCTAAAGCTTTTGCAGGCATTTCTGTAGCAACTCAACAAGCTCTAGTCAAACAACTGTTTATGTCCTCAATATATTAACACACATGCAAACAAAATTCAGATTCTGCTGCTGCTACTTACAGACCAAAAAAATCTTAATGCCAGAAGTTACCATTTCAAAAACAACTCCTTCTAGAATACTGTCATTCAAGTTTTCATTTGCACTAAGAACACCGCTTTATTATTAACCCTGCTAAAACACCAATATGAATTGAAACCCACTCATAACACATTCTCTAAACACTGATCAAGACAAGATCAAGGTAGTAAAAAGGCTGCAGGGAAAAGTGTTTGAGAAGATTATGCTTTTTCCTACCTTTCTCTTCGTTCTTTTTTTTTTTTTTTTTTTTTTTTTTTTTTTTTTTCTTTTTTCTTCCTTTTTCTCCGTTTTTTTTTTTTTTTTTTTTTTGTATTTTTATGTCCCTGCTTAGCCTCTTAACAGTTACAATAAACTGGAAAATCTTCAAGTTCCAGTGCTATCTACATCCCTCTCTTGAATATTCCAAAATACTCACAAGAAGCTTAAACCAATATTTGTCTTTGGGGCAGTATCACTGCACAGGAAACACTGTCTGCAAGCAGTTAGTTGTCACTAATCTTAAATCAATCGGACACTGTTCAGTCCACACAGCAGAGCTCTTATTCAAAGAATTATAATTTCAAGTCATATTTTCCTAAACAGCATCAGGTATTTACACATTATAATGACAGTCAGCATCACAAATGCTCACTAACCCATATCAGGAGCTACCTAGATTTTGAAACTAAGTGAAACATGCCACTAACAAACCATTTCAAGAAGTAAAAGCATTTACAAGCAGCAAATATTGTATAGAGTATTTCTGGCTTTTGTTTCACTGTAAGCAGTGTTATTTAGGATTAGGATTAGTTTCTTTATCCAGGTTTTTTTTACCCCTCCATTAATTTATGGGACTCAGCACAGCTGGCTGAATTTGCACAGAAGGGCATCAGTTTGGAAGCAGGAAAGGACACGGGTCAAAAAGCAACAGCCCTTGTTGAGGAAAAACAGCCAGCAATTACTATTGACATTTTGCACGTAAAAGGTAGGTCTCCACACTCCTACTCAGTAACATAAAACAGTTAAAAGGACTCAGAAAATTCTATTAAGGGAACCTAAAAGTATATTTAAATTTTAAAAAAAACCTTACCATACTATCCCTTGTGCTCCTGATCCTATTGGTTTTAAGTTTTGATACCGTTTCAATACAGTGAAAGTAGAGTCTCCAATTTCAACACTGTAGAAATTGTTGTCACGTTTGCTTCTGCTCATGACGGCAATTTAGTTAGATTACTTCATCCAAATTTTGCTTCTGGCCTATAAAGAAATAAAATTTGAAAAACTAAGATTTTACAACTGTATGTAACCTGACAAAAGACAAAATTCTTTATAATACCCAGAAGACATTTCCCAAGTAAGTCCCATATGCAAGCCTATGTTACTTTTAATGTCTGCAGGAATGAGATGGTATCTGTCTGAAACGTTTTATTTTTAGGAATGTTCCTAAGACAGCATTCTAGAAGGGCAAAAATAACAGAAACCCAAAAGTGAATGGATGGTAGCAAAAATCTTAGATGGCAATGACAGAAGATCAAAAGGCAGGAAGCTACATGTCATCCAGAGAGCTCCAAGAGTGCTGCCATCCCTTCGCACACACACAAGCAGCAAGGGAGCAGGGTTCGGACCAGACACTCTCCAGAGGCCCCTTCCAACCTACAGTGTTGCATGACTCTGTAAATACAAGAGTGACAAAACATCAAGAAGTCTTCCAGACATTGCAATTGTCAAAATACTCTTTGTCACAACTACCAGGAATACCTGTCACTGATGGGGAAATGCATAGTGTCAGTCTAGGCCAGAAAAGGAAAACTGGCCTTGTCAAAGATCTCGCATACTAGCTCCTATGAATAAAAGTAATTTAGAGAGAACAAGAGAAAGAAAAAAGGATGTATATTTCACCAAACCCCTTTCATATTAAAAAAAAAGCAGGCAACACATCAATGCACATGTCCACAAAAACACCCCTAAAACCCAACCAACCAAAAAAAAAACCCCAAACAAAAAAAAAACCCCAAAACAAAAACCAAAAAACTGCACTGTGGGTTTTACTGTATCAGTTCCTGTTTCTTTGATGTTAACTGTGTACTTTGAATTTTCTTTTTACATGGGGTTCGGGTGTAGCTTTAATAGATGTCTAGTAGTGCAAATTCAACTAGAAGAAGAAATTTCTTGATTTCTTCAAGAGCAACAGTGTGCTGTCTTCCTTTGTTATGAACTTAAGGAACATTTTCCTATATTATTATTCAACAGCCCCAAACAGATTCTTAGCTTCCATACGCCACAACACTATACATTTGATAAATTTTAAACAAGCTTTGAAAATGCAGACAGTGCAAATGTGGCCTCCACAAATAATCACAAATGTTATACAAAGAGAATTCTTTTAAGAATCTGTAAACTTAACAAATTTTTACTTTCAGCTAGCTAACCTGCATTCATTTCAGCCATGTAGGTGCAATAAAAAGCACTCTAAAGTCCTAAAAGGGACCCATTTTTAACTATTTGGTATTTTATAAATTAAAAATGCACTACCTTAATAGGCATTTATCTCAAGAGAAACGCCTATTAAACAAGCCCGCTTTCCAAAATACTGTCAAAAAACCAAGTCTCTGTCACAAAGACTTAACATTAAAGCAGTTTTTATCAGTCTATTAGCAGTATTGTTAAAGGCTTCCTTTTTCAGTGGATAGGGGAGGCAGAATTGGACAAGAACTGTTGCCTAGCACATGAAAAACTTTATACAAACTGGGGACCAACCATAAACAGTAGGATTAGGGAGCAGAGGTAGGCTTACTGGAAGGGGCGAACAAGCCTGATTTCTTGGCAACACCCAACACCATCCCCAGCTCTTTCTTCCCTATCCCCTTCATCACTGTTTCTTTGGACTCTGTCTCTTTCTCAACATTTTCTTCACAGATGTACTCACACAAAGTTTTGGAATAAAGATGCCCAACAAATACATAATGTCAACCCCACCCCCCCCAAATTAGCAGAAAGAAAATTTGTTGTGGAAGGTATGAAATCAGCCAAACAAATTTTTGAAAATCAGAAAACAAGGAACGAAGACAATCATTCACACAATCTTACATCTTGTCATCATCAGCTACAAAAAAAACCTGTTGAGTTTATCCACTAAAACTGTATTAAGACGTAGTGACACTGAGCAACGTAGGATTAGCCAGAACAGCTCAGAAGATAGAGCTCTGCTGTTTGGTATCAGCATCAAGGTAATGAAAGTCTAATAGTTCTCTTTGGAGAATTCCAAACACTGTTCCTCTCCATCCAAGGTTTTCAGGTGAATGTTGACACCTTCCCATTTAAAGGTCAGTATTCTGAATAGCCAAAGCCAAGTGTTTAATTGGATTTTCTTTCAATTTGGTAAACTTCATAGGATCTAAGGGTAAAACAAAACAAGTATAGCTTAAAAAAAGGATCTTGAGAGATAGTATTCTCTTAGAAAAGAATTCCTTTATATTAACAGATTTTACATGTATATCATATATGGTATTATTACCAAGTAAATTTTATTACCTTAAAGTTTTGTCATTTACTGTATGTTCAATGCTGTAAAATGTCCTTGTCCTGTAAAATGTACTGGGAAACTTGTATTTACTAACCATTTTATAATCCATAATAATATTTTAGCATACGGCAGCATATAAAAGAAATTCTTGTTTATTTTTACTAAGGCAAAAAAAAGAATTGTGTGTGTAATCTTTCTATAATAAAGTTTTCACTCCTTTCTGAATATATTAGCTTTGCAGTCACGAAGGTATTGTCTATAACCAATTAGTCTAACCCTCTTTGCTCCAAAGATGAATAAAAAAAAAAAAAAAAAAAAAGAAAGAAATCATTTGTACACTTAAGTCTAGACTTCACAATTGAAAAGCCCATATTCTGGACTATTACAGTAGCTATGCTGATTGTAAAAAATAGAGTTTGTGACAGGGTCTGGTATGTAAGTTCTCTCTTTCACTGTATCATGGATAGAGGAGAGCACCCCCTCTCTCTGAGGGTGTGCAGGGGGACGAAGAGTCCATGCCCCTGCACCCTGCAGGTGCCCCCAAAGCAAAGCCACCAGGGAAGACGGGGAATCTGCCTCCTGGCCAGAGAAAGAGAAAACACAAGGGACAGTTTTGCCTATACATAAGCCAAAGTATTTGGCCAACAGACAGCTTTGGTCAGGACTACAACATGCAGGGGGCCAGCCCGGCAGCAGCCCACCACCACACTCCTAGGCTGAGCCTCCGCTTCTTCAACAACCTTTTGTTTTGTCACTTCCACTCTCCGCTATGCATGAGCAGCAGAAAGCTCACCTCTCTCAAAGAGCTGCCTCCTCACCTGCCTTTCCATACCCATGGAGAAAACCAGCCTTATCTGAAGAAGGTATGTCTAACTAGGCTTTTTCAAGCCTCAGAATAAGCATGACATGGTTTTGCTCCTCAACCTTCAAACCCTTTAGAGCCAAAGTTTCTTTTCACTGGACTGCCTAAACAGAGAAAGGAAACATCTGTAACACCTACTTCAACAATCAAAAGAAATTTAAATTCAAAAATTCAAATATTTTAAGTCTATTTAAGGAGCTATTAAAAAAAAAAAATAAACTATTTCAATACAGATTCCTAAAGCAAAATACAGTAGACACACTGTATCACAACTCAGAACATTTTGAAGAGTTACAGTTTGAAAATAAAATAAAAAAACACCACCTGCTAAACCTTCTAGTCACAAGAATTATTACATTCCTATCTTAACTTCACACAAATTACAAACTCCTGCTGTCATTGGTTTAATTATAATTGGTTACTTTAAAAAGAATGAGATAAGGGTTTGAGGGACATGATTCAGTGAAAGTCAGATGTAACTAAACGTGCCTCTAACCTGCTGAAAAATTCACCAACTGATGTCAGTCATGACACTTAGAACTTAAAATTAAAAATAAAAATCAAAACCAACCAACCAACCCAAACAAAACCCCCAATTAGTAAAGAATAAAGGGGAAAAGCCATAACATTCTATAAAAGCACAATCAGGTTACAGTTTAAAAGGCTTTCCCTGCTGCTGGACTCTTTACAACATTGTTAAAATATACACCACACATTGCACGAGAATACCACTGAAGATCCTACAATGCACCATGTCTTTCTACTGACAGTTGAAAACCTCAGTCTTCTAAGTGCTGGTGCTATCTATTTAACTCTTTACAAAATAAATTTCAAGAAAGTAATGCTTCTCCCTTAGTCATGAAACTTGTTAAGTAACTCTTCTTTATAACAGGTGTTCTTATACAGCTGTGGGTACTCTGTAAGAGATCTGATCTACCTGGACCCCAAACACCCCACTGCTACCTTGACCCATACATCACTAGTCTTGCAAGACTGTGAAGACTGAAAGTTTTCAGGCCCCTATTTGGCAATATTTCCAAGTCCTAGGAAATGAGTAAAGAGCAAAACTGGGGAGATGAGTTTTGCAGTGCAAAGATCACTCTTGCAGGAACTATTTACAAGAGGAAGTGAGTAAAAGCAAACAACCCTGCTCTTATGTACAGCAAACCCAAACTATTTCTGCACTTTCAGTAAAGCACTATTTCAGGGAAGGGACTATTTTCTGGGAAAAAAAAAAAAAAAAAAAAAGTTTAAAGAACTATTGACAAGCTTCAAGTCAGGGTATAATGCATAAATAAAAGCAGTCAACACACAAAAGAAAAACAAATACTCAGATACAACTGGGAAGTTTTTGTACTTCAACCTACATTTGCATACAGCAGCTCTGGAGGACCACTCCAAATTTAATGTTATATCTTTTAAAGACTAATATATGTAGTGTCTTCTATCCCAATGCGCACCCCCCCAAAAAGAAGTCTACTTTGCATTAGGATATTCTTGTTTACCATTACTCAGAGTATTGGCAGTCAGCACAGTTAAAAACATGAGAAGGATGAAGACACCAAACAGGTTAGCTGAACTAATCTGTTGCCGGACTGAGAAAAATTCTTCATGTAGCTAAACCTACACTTGAGCACACAAAACCAGCATCATAGTAGTTTGCTTCTTTCCCATTACCCATGAGGTTTGTTCCCATAAGCTTTACATGAGATCAAAATGCAGGCTTATAATAATGGCTAAAGCAGAGAAACAATTCAAAGCACTCCAGATAAATAAATAGGAGAAATTATATCAATTAAACAGTGATAGCAAGAGAGAAGAGCAAATAAATGAGGAAGGAGGAAGAGGTATCCTGGAGTGAGGAAGGAGGAGTGTCTCCACTTGCATCTAAATTATCATTCCTTTTTCTGCAGGTCCATGTGCTGTTCATCAAAAATTATCAGCCCCTACTGTGTCAGCAGGAGGCATAGTCTATCTCTTCATTTTAAATTCATGCTCTTCTAGCATAGAACTAACTTACTCAGCTTGAGAAGAAATGGAGTCAGTTCTCAGAAAAAAAGACATTTTTTGCACATTTTGTACGGTGAGCTACTGTGG
Organism: Podiceps cristatus; assembly: GCA_000699545.1. Classification (NCBI taxonomy): domain Eukaryota; kingdom Metazoa; phylum Chordata; class Aves; order Podicipediformes; family Podicipedidae; genus Podiceps; species Podiceps cristatus. Next base: position 20,688 of record KL262336.1, on the reverse strand, counting down.
GGTGTAAGTAAGCCACTTGGATGTAACACACTCAGATCAGCACAAACAGGGGTCTCAGAACACACACACGCCTCCCCCTTGCCTCCAACCCTCCGGCATTTACTCCAGCCATTACAGCTTCCTCATCCTGAACCAGCCCTGACATTCATCTCCTCTGCACCCCTCACCTCAGAGTCTCTTATAACTTCTCTAGCTTTGTCCATCAGCCATGGAAAGTGTAAGCCTCTCATTTTATAAGCAAGTTTACTTCCACTCAAGGCTTCGCTCCCACTTATCTCAAGAACTTGTTGCGCTCCCTGTCTCTTTACCTCTCACAAAAGTACCCTCAGAAGTGCCTGGTATTGCCCAGCTCTGTACATACAGCTCTCAGAAAAAAGCCAAAGACTTCCTTTTTTTTTTTTTTTTTTCCCCTATGTGCTAATTTACTGGTGACTAGCCTTATGAAGTCTGGCTTCAAAGATCCACAACACCAAAAGTCTTAGTCTTTAAATATTAAACCAAGTCTAAATTCAGAAACTGGCAGTCTTTCAAGATTCTTACACAATGCATGTCTACAGTGTCTTTCATTATAACATGATTAAGCTACACCAGATAAACTCGCCTGCCTGAAATTTGACATTTTGTTCCATTTTCTAGCAATTTTGCAGAAGCACATACGGAAGAAAGGCAGGATGTAGATTCCAGATATATATTATTAATGAGGAAACTAATAATACATTTGTCCCATTAACTGTCAACTTGCCAGAACACTGTCAACTGTCAGCAGGGGAAGAATCCTACACAATTATTGTGCTTTTCCTTGAAAATACCTTGCCTAAGCAAATTTTAATACATGGCAACCTTTTACTGGCAGACCACAATTACTCAAGATAAGGATACTTCAAAACTGAACCCTAAGATAGTACAGTGTGGTTTGGCATATTAACTCACTAATTTTTCAGATATCCATTAGTAGTATTTACCTGAGGAAGCACAACAAAGATGTTGGAAATGGAAATAACACTGTATCCATACAGTGAAAGTCCCCTAGGGAACCCGCAGGGCTGTGCATAAGTCTTAGTCTGATTCCACTAAAAGCAACTAGAACCCAGTGGTCCTGTAGTAAACTTAAGATCATCAACAATTTCTACTCATCACTTCTTTTATACAGCCTGATGAAGTTTAAGTTGTAAAAGCATCAACATGGACACATTGAACTTGTAGCTCCTTGAAAAGACAAGTAGCATCTATCTATGAAAGTAAATACTATGGCTAACCTTAAGAAGTATGGACATTCATAAAAATGTTTCATTAACACTCCATTATTCTCCTCCTCCTCCACGAAAGAATAATATTGACAATGAAAACAATATTGACCATTTCTTCACCCAGCTTTAAAACAACAGTAAGATTTCAGAATAAAGGACACCACATATAGCAATGCTGATATGCAAACAACTGCCATTTACTTCTGTTTAAGAAAGGCATCTACCTTAGCATTTCTCAGCAAGAGTGTTCAACATAAACTTGCTGACTTCAAGATATCTGGAAGATAACATAATGCTGTATTTTATTAGTTTTATCAAACTTTGTCTCTAATATAGAAAGCATTCCATTTATTAATCAAGATACAGGACAATGTATGGATGGTATACATTAAAATATTTTTCCAGAAGAGCCTGAATACATTTGAGAAACAGAGGATCTGGGGATAGTGAGGTGGGGTGCGAAAGAGAAGAGCTAATCCTTTGCTCACACAGCTTTCACTTAAGAAGTCCTACTGCAGGTGCATTTAAAAACCTTACAAATGTCCAGATGGACCTGACATAGATAAAACAACAAACTCACAATGCAAAATTATATAAACAGCGATGTATTTGGTAAAGTTACCTTTCCAGAGTGTGTAAATTGATTTCTTTAGAAGGCAGAGAGATGACTTGATGCTCATTCCAGACTTTATTTTATTTAATGCTTTTTACTCCTATGATCTATACCACTGGCCAGTTCTGTAAAGGGGCCTCCAAAGTAACAGAGCTTCAACTCTAAGCAGCACACTCCCAAATGGTAAATGAATTTTATGTGTTCAAACTAGAGCTGGCACCAGTGTGACCCAGCTAAGGCTACAGCTAAGCGGAGCTTGTGGTCCAGACATGGTTATCAGACCCGTACCCACTATGTCACTGTGGCTGGATATGGGCAATCTCACATTTTACTTTTAAGACCACCTGCACAAGGACTGCTCAGGCAATTACAAGAACTCATCCAGCTCACGGGCCCTAGATGTTGTATGCCTGAGTTAACCACAGCAAGTTTATGTAGCCATAATTAGAATTTAATTGGAAAACTGTGTGCTTTCAACCAGGCATCTTGAGTATGTACCTTTGTCCTGGTTTCAGCCAGGACGGAGCTAGTTTTGTTTTCAGCAGCTCCTGTGTTTTGGATTTAGTATGTGAAACAAGGTGACAGCACGCTGCTGCTGTTTGCTGCTGCTGAACAATCAAGAACATTCTGCAGTTTCCCAGGTTTTGCTGATGTGCAGGTGCAAACACTTGGGAGGGCACAGCCAGAATAGTTGATCTAAACTGGCCAAAGGGAGTGTTCCATACCATAGACGGCATGGCCGGTGTAAGGGAGACTTGGCCATTACCCCCTTGCTCTGGTTCCTTGTTCAGTTCCTGTTCTGTTCATGTTCCCTTCTTGTCACCTTATTATTGTTTTATTTCATTCAGGCCTGTTTGTTCAGCTGTTTGCTCCCTCGCACTCTCTAGAACTTGCTGTTCTGGGATGGCTGCAGGGGAATATCCCTGCTCCCTGACTGCTGCTCAGGTCAGGCTGTATTGGTCATCGGGTGGTAAGAAATTGTGCATTGTTCTTTCTATATATTCTATTCTCCTTATACATTATTATTATCATCAGTATATTTTTATCTTTTCCTTTGCCATCCTGGTAAAGTGCTTTTATCTCAACCTGTGAGCTCCAATTCCCCTCCTCACCCCACCAGGGAGGGGAGGGAAGAGCAAGCAGCTGTGTGGTCCAGCTACCCTTTGGGGTTAAACCATGACAACCTTCAGTGCAGCACTACCATCAAATAGTATTTTCTTGGCTATCACACCTGCTAGCCTTCACAGCAACTAGATACCAAGTCTATGCGTTTTAAATCAGTGATCTCTAAAAACAACACATAATTATGCACAATGTTACTTCTCTCATGCAGTGACTTGAATGCATGCATTGCAGGCATACAGAGGAACAAAAATGGAACAGGTTTTGTGGAAGAAAGGATCTCTCAGTTCACATAAAAGTGCAAAATATTTTATGACCTCTTCTGTGCTTTCCCTTCACTAGAGGTAGTAACAATTAACAGGAAAGCTTCAAAGGCTGCGCTCCAAACTGACAAACAGCATACATTTGAGAGATGTCTCTTCAGGCAAAGAAATGGAACCCAAGAGATCATTTTCCCACTAGGGACATGGAAGTACAATTGGCTAGAATACTATAAACTTAAAGGGTGGAAAAACATACGCTTTGTACAGTTGAGTCTCATAGACTGCTCGTTAATAGCCGTTTTGCACCTTTAGTAGACAACATAAAATGAAAATCCAAGATTCACCTCATGCTACAGCACACAATAATAATACACCCTAAATATCCTTATATGTAAGATATTACACATATTCAGTTTGTTCCTACCGCAGTGAAGAAGCACAGCTGAGAAGATATTTTCATACTCTAAGACCTTAAAATGTAGTAAGATATAAGAAATGAGAAAAATCATAGGAGGGAACAACCATCACTGGTATATAAGTTTTGCATGGAATCAGACTTGTTTTCACATTCATAGTTTCTAAAGCAATCCTTTCCTAAGAGCAAACAAAAATGGGCTTAGCCTTAGAAGAAAATTAGGAAGTTAAGCCAGCAAACAGTCTTTGGGACAAGACGTGTCAGGTATGACACAAACACCAGTGAGACAGTGATCTACCTACACATGCTGCGACTGGGGGCTCCTGGGCAAAACTGCTTCACAATTAAGGAAGGAGATTATTACAGCAGCTGCTCAGAAGCAGGCTGACAAAAGGTGAAGATCGTGACAGTTAAAGAGATGCAGAAAGGAAAAAGTCAATTTTAAAACAAAACAATTGCACACATTAACACATTAATTAGTAATATAATCAAGCTACATATCAATGGTGATTCAATAAGCCCATCTAGAAGGGGATCTAACCCTCTTGAAATGAATATTCTGTAGGAATCTGTGGCTGACCTAGGGAAAGCCAACAGTATTTTAAGTATATGCTTGATGCCTACTAAAAGCAAAAAAAATGTGCAGTGTATGTAAAGCTCTTGTATTAATAAATTTGATTTAATTTCTTTGTGAAAATACAGTTCACACATAGCTGATTTGTATGCATCACGTGTTTGTGAACGCTTGTCTAATTTTCAGCTGTCACATTTAAAGGCTTCTGGACATCTGCTAAATGGATATTGCAAACAGAGCCCAGTTTTCAGATACTTAATAAAACAAATGCATCAAAGGCTTAAATTTAGGAAACGAAAGAACAAAAGCATTCAGTTTCTTAAAGGTAACCTCGGTAACCACAATTTTAATACTGTTTTCTTTTTCCATACTGCCCTTGAAACCGAAAGTTGTATTTCACAGTACCTCCAGCTCTATTAAATGCTAATGCAGGTAAGGAATCTGGAAAAAGGAGTTAACATTAGCTGGGTGAACACTGCAGCAAGAGATTACTAGATCATTATAAATGATAAAGATGTCTGAAAAACCTGAAGCTTATTCTAAAATGAAATATTCTCATTGTTGACAATAGGATTCATTTTCTTAACATTTCGCATAGCTTTCAAATCATGCCTTCACAAATCAAATGGTTTTAAGTTGAACAACTACCACACGGTTGCCTAAACTACTACTAATGTTGACAGGTGTTCAATGAGGTCTCTAGCTTGTGTGTAATTGATATGGGAGTGCCTTGCACATGCACATCTGCATTACCGGAGTCCTCTGTTTGGCTAACGCCATTCTCAAGAGTGGCATAGCACAAAAATTCAAGTCTACAGCTTGATCTCAGGAGCTATTTTCTACAGGCAATATTAAACAAAACCATAAATATAACGGAGTGATTCTTATATACCACAGGTCTGAAGTGCAGTGCAGGTACGCTTCTTAAAATAACAGTACATTTTAACACCTCTTTTGGCCACCAGAAAGTTAAACTTCGCCAGTGACAGATTCAGCAAAGCAAAGGTGGACAGCAGATCTCAGTGTTCATACAGAAGAAAAGCAATGAGGCAGGGGAAGCTTGCATAAACGCAACAAGGGCACATTTAGATTTCTATGTTATGACTTGCCTACTGCTTTCAAGTTCAAACAGAGAAGGGTAAGTCACTTCAGTTTGCCTGAAGACAAGACATTTAAGATGCATTTGATTTTTTTAAACTTTAGGTCTGCTATGTTTTCTTTTTTAATACTCATTTTTTTTTACAGAAAATTCAAAGTCAATTTCTTAATTTCCAAGAGCCTGTTGAATATTTAACAACAAATAAATGGCTTTCTCCACTAAAGATGGTAATTTTTGAAAAGACGACAGGTTTTGTATAAAAAAAATAAATATGGCTTTAAAGTAAAACATTTTTGAGTACGCAATAGCAAAACGAAACTTAAGAGAATGTAATAGAGGCTGTTTGTACCAACGAATTACCTCAGTGATTCAGCAAACATCATTGCCAGATTGATAAATCTCTTGGGAAGACTTAGAGCCCTCTCTGTTAAACTAACTCTGTTCTTGGTAGATTTTACAGGAAACAACTATGCAGAGTCCTAAATTAACAATGCATGAAATCCATTAATACTAATGCAATCTTTCCAGTGATTTAATGTCGCAGGCTACAGGTTCATATTGTGGCTCTAACCTCCTGCTCCAGCTGTATCACATGATGACTTTTTCTAGTCATCTAGAAAACTAGATATAATGTTCTTCATGTATTTGTCGTCTCATCTGCATATTAAGACAGTAACTGTAATCTGAGGAATCTGCTAAGGGGAGAGAACATGCGGGGAAATAAACCACCCCCTTCTCCACTCCAGCAGCCTTTTCTTGGCCAATATTCACCTTATTACAGTTTCCATAAAAAGATCACCTAATTAAACACAATTGCAATGAACTAACTTAATTCTGCATTCTAAAAATCACTTGGACCCCCATTCAGTATCAAGGAGCTGCCTACCACTTAAAGAGCACAGGCTCACACAACAGCACCTGCACTCTATACTGAACTCCAATTCAAACCTGCACAGTGACCCCTCTCCCATCTACAGAAAAGTAAAATAAAGACATTCGTAAAATCAAAATGAACATTGGCTTTACTATTAAATACAAACCAATCTGTATATGGGATGGTTGGGAGTACAAGAGGCTCTAAGTAAAGGAGGAAGCACGACTTCCCTTTGGCAAGGAAGATCAACAAAATTGCGTTGCTTGAAAAAGACTATTTACAAAATTGGGTTTGTAAGCTACTCATAAAATATCTAAAATTTAACTTCTTGTTCTGAATTCTTAACCTGGTAAGTAAAAAGCCTATAATTATTTCCTTATCAGTGGCCAATAATAATTCCCTTAGTAAAACCTAAAATTCTGATAAATTCAATACTTAATGTTGTCTACAAATGACCATTCCAAGGACCAGTTATCACTTCCTGAAAGAGGCACTCACAAAACAAGTCTGATAATATGATTGTAATCTCCACAACTAATGTCCTTTCCCAAGTGCCAGTTCTGTTTGGAACAGACCAGTAATCCTATTACCTCACATATAGGGAGCTTTCTTAGAACCATCATCTCCAGATAGAAGTATAAAACAAGTATAAAGGACCTCAAGAATTGCAACGTGCTTTGAGTCTTCACCCAGATTTGCAGCAACTGAAGGTATGAATTCAAAAGGAGAAAATTAAGCATTTTTAAGACTAGGCACGCCTAAGTACACACAGTCACTTCAGTGTTCACTGAGAACCTCTTGCAGATGAGGTACTCTCAAATGCTCTAAACCAGGCTGCCTTCTTGCAACACATACATCTCTCCAGTCTTTGGGCTGCTTCTGCTCTCTAGCCCCATACCTCTCCACAGGCATAACAGTACACACTATCCATGCCTTATCTCCTTTTCTGCCTCAAAAATATTTGCATCCTATACTACGGCAAGTCCAGCTTTGAGGCCATTATCCATTTTCCAGCTTCCAGCAGACACAGTTCCTTGAATTCTCACAAACTCCAGACCTCGTACTTCATGCTTAGGCAAGAAACTGCATCTCCTCTATAGCTCTCTAAATACTGTCAAGGCAGCCTGGACTACCTTGGAAAAAGGAATCTTTCTAAATGACAGTGATGACTATGGATTATGGAAGAAAAAATACTGTTTTAAAAAACAGAAACAAACCAAGAGTTTTTCCATATCCTGAATCAAAGCAGAAATATATATATTTAGGATTTACTAAGGATAATATGAAGACAAAAAGAACAACAAAGAGGGGTCTGAATTAGCAGAGAAAGATTTGGAGAGGTTTTTCCCCATCTGTAAATCACACAGTGAGGAAGAGGCAGGACACCACAATCCACGCGCACTGACAATGAACTAATCTCCTACAGGACACCAGGGCTATCTCCAGAGCTGTGGATAAATGCTAGTCAACTCCTCAATAATTCAGAGAAATTCTGCAGCAGACACAGCCCTCTATTTTTTCCTCTTGCAAAAATGGGTGAATTTTAATACTACTACAGTATCATTTGAGGGGCTGGAACATAGAAAATGTCTTCATAGAAACACAATCAGCACTTTTTTTTTTTTTAATTACTTTAAGTGAGATTTCTGCAATTTAAATTTTTCCCAGTGTAATATTTATACATTTTATGAACTGTAACGCCCAAACCAGACATTATGTTATCCACTGAATAAAAATAACTCCAGTGTGTTTTGGAAGGAGGCAGAATGCTTCCACAAAATTTCATACACACTGAAAGCCAGCTTCCAGATTAGGAATAGACTAGAAGCTATTTAAAAAAAAAAAAAAAAGAAAAAAGAAAAAAAACCCAAAACCCACAAACCATATACCAATTAGGATAGCAAATGCATGTCTCATTTTTCATCTTAATTAAATCAACCTGCTCCTTCTTCTAGTCCCTTCAGTTAGTGAACGACCCCCACGGAGGGTCTGTGACAGCAGCTGCAGCCCTGGGGCCAAGCTCAGGTAAACAGCCGGACCTAGAAGCACCATTAGCACTTGGGAGCTTCCTTGTTTGCTCTGGAGGGAATGGAGAGTTGAGTTACCACTGGCAGCCAGTCAAGGATTTCTCCAGGGAAGAGGAACATACTTATTTCCCAAGCTGAGCTCTTCAGTAGGAGCTGCTGGCAAATGCAGCCCTTGAGTTTTCCCTTTTCATGCCATCCCTTGTCCTCTCTCAAACAAGACAATTTCACGGAGGCTGAGGACACGTTTTGCAGTGTCACTGAAGCTAGGACTGCCTAGGGATTATATTTGCAGGGTTAGTCATACAGGCAGGAACCTGAAGCTAGCATGTTCTCCAGCACTGCTCCCGTCAGGCTTATCTGATCAATAACACCATAGCATCTCAGCCAAAAGTAGATGTTTCCACAAAGCAGTGTATTATTTTGGGAACCTCACTCCAAATGTTTCACAAGCCACGATAAAAGATTAATAATAAAACCAGGAATGAGTTCAAAGAGCTCATTTCAACATTATATTTTATGCACCAGTGCTTGAATTCCCTCCATCAAATTATAGTCAAATACTGGGTAGCCAGAAATAGCAGTCAGTGACAGGTTCAGTCATCAGTGCCAAAACATTAACAGCTGACCCTAAAACCGGGGAAACCTCAAGTTGGAGGACAGGAGCAGCGCTCAGTGATTTCTGTATCAGGCAACTGGAACTTCAGTTTTTCTACCTCCATGTTTCAAGTAACTTCAAACAGTCTGATATCGTGTCAGAAGTAACAATTCAGAGGTTGTTTAGCAGTAAGGAAAGACCTGTGACTGGCAGTAACAAAATGAAGACTGTGAGATGCTGGCATTTGTCTAGAAATAGATAGTGTAAGACCACATCCAAACACTAGAAAGCAACAAAACCAATTCCTGTCCTTAAACACTGCTCCAGCTGAACCCTCTCCTCGCGCTGCTCGGCCAGCTGGCAGGGACAGAACCAGCAAAGCTCCAACAGCGACTGCACACACTGCTCCCCGTGGAGCGCAGGCAAGGCCCACGCGTCCACTTCACATCACGTCTTCCTCAGAAGCTCAAAGCATGCATTTATGCAAACCAAGTATCAAACAGCAGTATTTTCTAAAGTGGTTTAAGAAAACACTACTCCTAAATGGGGGTCAGCAGCACCAACTTCAAATGCTGAATTCACAACTTTTGAGTACCCTCTATATAAAAATCAGTATGAAACTGCTATGCACATTTCTAAAGAGAATTCTCATATTGTGAAACATCTGTCACAAAACATCCAAAGTAATACAATCAATATAATTTCTCCTGCTTCTAAAACATTTGTTTTGTTTAATATTGAAACAAATTCAGCTGAGAACTGAATTCTTTACAATGGGATAAACACATCACATACCTTGCACAAGCAGGAAAACGGAGAACCAAGTAACAAATGCACACACAGTAAATTATTCACAACTGACTAAGTTTTGCGGTGATTCTCTTTCAAAACAGACATGTTTCTGCTTTTTATCAATACAGCTGTTTTGAGAGGATTTCACTTAATCCACTTTCCTACTCTTGTACCTCAGTTTTTCTGTATTCTAAAATATTGTCACATAAGCTACAGCCTTTCACTACAAAAAAATTATTAGCATATAGTAGTCATTCATGAAGAATTAAGGTATTGTTTGTTAACAGCACAGAGACAATAAGAGATCGCCCCAGAGCACAGGAAAACCACATGGGACTGCATGTTTCCATTTATCTTCTACACACTCATATTACCTAAAACTTACAGATAACTGACCTCACCTCTAGCACTTTTAGTACTACTCAGTTTTATCTCCCCTTTACAACAGTCACTAAAGCAGCTGGTCACAGAAGAAAATTATCCACAGATTGTTGGTTTAGGCCCTGCCTGGCAATTAAGTAGAATGTACGTTATGGACACCAGCATGGGAAGCTGAGGTAAAACAAAATTAAGATTCAGAAAACAGAAGGAGAAGTCAAAATATATAGCACGGTCTAAAAATCAGATTTCCAGTAGCCTGAAGGCAAGGAGAAAAAGAAGCATAAGTGAATGCATGCTATCAGCTCCATGAAGAGATACGAAAATTTGTGCTTGCTTATCTACCATTCCTTCAGCCATCTCCCTCTCCTCTAAGGAAGCAGAGAAGCCTGCCAGTTTGTGGAAGGGGAGATGAAACCTGGCATTTCTTCATCATCTATGAATATTAAACACTTGGTGCTATCCAGATTTCCTGGTTTCTGGAATGTATTTTTTAGAAACGTACATATTCTGAACACAAAGCAATCTCTAGAGAGCCCCACCAACATAAGCACTTAAAACATCCTAGAAGCTGCACTAAGAGTTATGAAGTTTAAGATTTACCCAAACTTTATCTGAGGCTTACGAGTTGATCTTGGTGACAGGCAAATCAGCCCTGGTTATCCAAATCAGCAATAAATAAGACAGCAGCACATACAACCACCCAGCAGCACTTCTCATGGTTGAGTCAGATCCTGTAACACAACCAGTAAGTCAACACAGCTGCTCTGGAGTACCAGTGCTCTGGAAAGTCCTCATCTGTGGCCAATAGCCCTTATTTAACATACATATCCTCGCCAAATTACAAATCACTTCTGATTTAGTTTATTACAATGACATTCTGCTACTATATGGTATTCTGTACTGTCAGTTGTCCCAAGGTTTTTTATTTTGTGATAAGGGTATGTATGACACGGAGATCAACACGGGAGGTTGCACAGTAAAATGATGTATTTGTAATGAAATATATTGCAGAGTTTCTCTATTCTTAAACTTTTTTTTTTTTAGCAATTAGATGTCAGCAGAGACTCTTTAAGATAAATATCTTCCTTCCTCTTTACAATAGGGTTTAGATTCGCATGCCATTAGGATGCAAACAAATAGGCAGATAGGCTGCAGCACACAATATTAAACAGCCTGTAAATCGTCGTTTCTAACACTGAAGATTCTCACACTAACCTTTCCTCTTTTATTTTTTTAAATGGACTCCTGAACTGTGACTTTAATCACAAAAAAAATTAATAAGTAGCATTTTTCTAGAACAAGCATTAGCAGAATGAATAGTGCTATATCTACCAAAAAAAAAAAAAAATCACTCTGCAAACATTCTGCTGTGCTACATTTCATAGGAGAGTATCTCTACAGCTTCTTCAGTGTAATATCGCATGAAGCTCCACTACAGATGGTTCTATGATGAATCCTATTATCACAATATATGAAGCAACACTTTGCCAACTGCCTCTTGCAGGTCAGTTTTCTCACAGAAATAATAAACCAGAATGGCTCCATCAAAAGAAAACTTGTGTAACTCTACAGTTTGGCAAAGAAGCTGTTATGACAGCAGATTAAAAGACTATTCTTAGCAAAACTCCCTTTTTTCAGAAATAATAGGATAAGACAAGTATCTTACAATTCCTTAATACTTCTTCAAATAAAAGACTATTAAAAAGTGCAGTAGATGGGGAGAAAATCAAGGTAAAATTTTTTGAAAAGGCTTAAAATATTCAGGTTTATGGAAGGGCATTATATGTCACTCCATTTTTTTTAAGTGTTCTTAGAATCTGAAATCAGTGAAAATTCAGTGAAGCAAGATTTCAAAAGGCTGTCCCATTTCAAGTACCTAATTCAATTGTGACAGAAGTGCTACCTGAATGCATGCTGCTGGACCTTGAAAACAGGTTAAAAATCTCACTTAGCCCATCATCCTGCCAAATGACTGGGACTACTGCATTCAAGAGAATGATATTCCATATTGCTTTGTATACCTCGTTTGTGGAGAATCATATGTCATGACCCTTTCAACTTATTCAGTTACTTGAAAAATCTAACTTGAAATTCAAAAAAAGAGAATAAATTAGTAATCTTGGCACTATACTGTTTCAGCTAACTACCTAAGGGACTGTTAATTCTAACCATACCACAAAAGTCTGCCTGCATATGCTAGTCCTCTGCCCATCCAATGATGGCTGCAAGGCAGTAATCTAGAATAAACAGACAAATCAGTAAATACGACTCAGGGTGTTTCAATGAGATCCCCACAAGGTTATAAGCAAAATCCCATTCCAGGATTACTCTGGGGTAGGAGGAAACACTTAATCTTTAACCTCCTCTTGTAGAGGAAGATGAAGCACATGGAAGCTAAATGTTTCAGATGAAGAAACAGATTAAAAGGTTCTCTAATTCTTTTAAAGGACACAAGCAAACAAAAAATAACAAGTGACCTAAAATACTCATTAAATATCAATGATGAAGAGGACAATAGCTACAGAACCTTAGAAGAAGCAAGGATTTGCATAACAGCTGGGAAAAAAAGTTTTTGGAATGTTTTAAAACTACATTTAAGAATCACGTCAAATAGTTCAAAAAAAAATTTAACTTTCAATCCCAGTTACAAAAACTTATAAACCAATTATGAATGTGCTACTTTCACTAATTCATGCATTTATCTGTTAAGTACAAGCAGATTACTGTGCTATGAAATCCTGTCTAAAGTATTTGGCACAAAATGCCTCAGTAATCAGAGCTTTAGAATGGAATAAAAAACTCCAAAACACATTACAACCTCAGCACTAACAATTTGTTCGCAGATCCCTCCTGCAATGCAGTACAGTACTTTGCACAATAATTTACTGAGAATGGGATGGGAAGGAAGGCAGTACATTTCAAAATAAAGGCTTTACTTTCTAGGTAGTTTGTAGGAAACTACACCAATCTACAGGATTCATTACTAATGGCAATAGAGTCTGTTCTGCTGTCCCATTTCTCTTAAACTTCAGTAGTGCCAGAGCCCTATGTTCTCTCCTAGAAAAAAAAAATCCTAAGGCAGAAGGTCCCAAACTAGGAAGAGCTGAGAATTCTCATTCTTTAAACAAGAACAAAAAAATCCTTCAAGCAGCACTGCTGTGCAACGTATGATAGTGCTAGTGGCTACGCATATGAAGAACTGTGATGAGAAATGTTCTAAAGAAAACTGAGAAGAATTTCAAATAAACTAAAAGAGGGGAGGAATGTAAGCGGCACAAGAATCTTGTAATGCTTTAATTCAAAACCAGCAAAAGAAACCTTAGCTATTGTTCAACAAGGAGTTTTGCATTGCAGCAACCGTGCAGATGAAAGTCACTCACTGCTGGAAGGTTTCACTGCTCATTAAATGAACCCCTGCCACGCACAAGGACCTTCCTGGTACTGTCTGTCTCCCGAGTATTCACTTTTCACACTAAACGAAACAAGTGAACCTAGCCCACACCTTTCTAATGAAGCTTTTTTAGGATACCATGTTACTACCCTTCCTAATCTGAAGGTGACCAGAATGTTTCTCACCATCCAAAACATTCACACAATGAACAATGAAGAATTTATTAAGGTTTATGCTGACTGGCAGGTCAACTGTGGCATTTACTTTAACTGTTTCCATAGTAAAACTTAAAATTAGGACTACATGCTTAAAACTATTTTTGTACTTTTATACCTGACATCCTGCAAGCATCATAACTACTGTTAACCCTGCTCCGACATAATCTTAGGCGTTAAAGCTATTAAAGAATACATCTAGGGCTTGCAATGATGTGCCATCCCCAACAACAGATTTCCCACGCAATTCAGATTTACACTTGAGCAGCTGTATTCACATATTTGAACCTACAGGTTTAAATCCCGGGACAGCTGCTTTCTTAAGATACAAAACAGTCACTCTGGGTTGTAACTTTCTATTCTGCTCTCCTCCCTTTCCTTAAGATTTCTGGTTAACTTGACTAAATGGACAAATATGTAAGAATTAACAGAAACAAATGAGCTACAGGATGCTGTCTTCTCAAGGCAACACAAGTGTTAAAGACAACAGCAGAGAAAGATTTATGGATCCGCCATGGCTCTCTTCCTCCCAGCTGCTATTAGCCCTACCGCGTCTCTGCAGCCATGAACTGCTATTGCAATCAATTGGAAACTGGAGCTGGTTTGCTCCATGAAGCCACCTCCGGGAGTAACCACACTCCAGCTAAGCATAAGGAACCATCACCCACCCAGCAGGAGATCAGAGCCTTGCAGCAGCAGCTGCCAACACACTCCTCCGCTACAGAAAGTAAGACCTGGACAAACTTCAGCTGGCTACCAGGCTGCTCACTGCAGGCTGTTCCTCTGGAGATGGGTTTTTATGTTCACCACAGCGATCACAGGCATGACCAGTACTGCAACCTTTTTTTTTTTTTTTTTTTTTGTGTGTGTGTGCTTTATTCTAGCCTGCAAGCGCTTCTGGCCTAGTCAGCTGGAAAGTTCAGTGCAGGGCAGAAAAATGCCAGTATTGCCACCAGCAGACTTGAATGAAGATGCTTATCACATCTCATTACTTTTCCCTCTACAACTTCTAACACAGTCCTGAGCAGCCTTATCTACATCACCCTGTTTTGTTTTTGGGGTTTTTTTTGCCAATTTCTGCAAGATACTTTGAAAATAAAATTTAAAAGATTAAGAGTAGAACCATAATATGGCTTGAAAGCAACCTCTGGGGGTCAGGTAGAACTTCAAATTTGTATTCATATCAGACTGCTCTGGACCTTGTCCAATCAAGAGTCTCCATGCATGAAGGTTCTGTGGCTCCTCTGGGCTCTTGGGGCAGTACTCGCCCACTCACATGCATCAAGACATTCCCATCCTGTCCCACTGAAATTTCCATTCTTATGTCTGCTGACCATTGACTCATCTTTTCCCTGTACACTTCAGAGGGGAAACTGTTTCCATCATGTCTACCATCCGCTGCTTAAAGACAGCTAAATACAGCAATTACGTTCTCCCTTAGCTTGCTCTTCAGGTTGCAAACCCAGTCCCCCCTCCACCCCAACCACCCGAGCAGCCCGGTGCTGGACTCCCTCCAGTTTGCCCCTCTCGCACAGGGCATGTGGAGGTGTGATCTCCAGAGCAGTACTGCAGCTGGGGCTGCACAGCCAGGAGCAGCTCCTCCCTGCACCTGCTGGCCAGGCTCCTTCTACTGCAGCCCATGAGTAATTGGCCTTCAGGGCTAGAGGTGCACTGCTGATTCCTGGTCAGCTTCTCATTCATCAGGAGGCCCAGGCCCTCTTCTGCAAGAGTTGCTGCCCCATCAGTGGCTCCCAGCAATCGACAGCAGAAAAATCATTTTTGTTTTATGCAGCTATATGCGTAGGGACACGCACACTTAGAGAGCTGGGCATTTCCATGACTGAGATCACAGTGAGAAATACGATACCCAATGTTCATTCTTCTTCTTTCACAGCAATCAAAACACCAGACTGGAGCCATTTCAGGTTTTGTTCAGCAGACTGAGGTACAAAGTAAGTGTCTGAATGGACACAGAGTACAAGGATGGGAACACACATATTTGCCACAGTATGTAGTTAAAAAAGTAAATATTAGGTTGACAGTTTCCTGTATGGTTTTATGATCTATAGTAAAAAACACAAACAACCAAAAAACCAAACTTGGTATAATGTTAATATAATCAGGTAACAGGAGGTTGTTAGAGTTGGTTGGGTTTGTTTTTTGTTTTTTTGTTTTTTTTTTTTTAAAAAATACTCAAAATCAACAATAACAGTGAACAGGCTTTCCAGCAGCACTGTGGAACTAATGTTTGTCTTTTCTGTTTATTTTAAGTGTACACACATACGAGCACATAGACAGCATTTCCTTTGTTCACAACAGAAGTGACCATTAAAGTATATTTTCTGCCAGTCACCATTTTAGCATTAATCTACAATATCCAACTAAGAATGATTAATAAGCATCCCGTCTGTTCATGTATCAAGCAGCATTTATTCAACAATAAAACTGATAATATGGGTAACAAGTATGAGGTTTATTTTAGTATCAAGCTTACAGGCAATCGATATGGACAGAAGAACAACCAAGGATTAGTTTTAATCACTTAGAGGGGGAAAAAAAGCATCTAAAGTTAAGAAGAAATGTGTTGCTATTAATTATAAGCCTGGTACACCAAGATTATTATCTCTTTGCACAGAAATCAAAGAAAAATGCAGGCCTTGGAAAACCTTACAAAAATATTTTACAAAATAACAGTACTATGTAAACAGGTGGTTGGGCATCTCTCCACACTGATTCAAGATCAGTAATGGATCTCTTTTTCACAGTTTGATGCAGTCAGCTACAGTCTCTTGGAGGAGTTTTCACACAAAGGCTTTGTGAAGTCTATAGTAGAAGCAAACTGCTATTCATGGTTGGCTGTGTGATAAGCTGGAGTGTCCATTATGCTACACATGGAACAGAAAAGTCTTCCAAGCTCACAGAAGGAGGCTCGCTACCACGTGCTCCGTGTGTTCCTTGAGCTCACACAAAGTTTACATCAAGGAATTCTTAAGTTACATTTTAAAAGTATCTAGCAATTCTGTTTGGTTTTGACTTCATTTTCTGTGACTTAATTCTTCAAATTCAAGTATTAATCGCCCTTAATTAAAGGATATATCATGCATAGCTACACTTAACTGCTATTCACTTCCCATAAATTTCAAGTCAATGTATTGGCAAAGTATTCCATTCATCACCAAGTCATGAATTTCTCAGCATCATCTTCAAGTTCTTCTAAGACATCACATTTCTTAAAAATATCACCATTCATTAAGAAGGCTACAGTTTTGCCACAGGTCAAACTTGTACTGATGGACAGTTTCAGTAAAGATTCACTAAGTATTTGGTAAATACAAACAACTTGGGAAACTACTCAGTGATCTACATCTGGAGTCCTGTATTTTGTACGTGATTTGGGACAGAAAGAGTAGGGTATGTCAAGATTGTTTTCCCCTGAAGGTTGTATTACTGACCTATAATAAACTGGGAAAAGCTACTGTAAGGCAAGTTTTGAACACTGAATTAAAAGCTGCTCCTACCAAGCAGAATAGCCTAAGAGATAAATGCTACAAATTTATAGAAGTGCCACAAAACAGTGAACATTTATAGTCCTACATGTAAAATACAGTCCTAAAATAGTTACTATTTTCTTCTTCACAGACACAGTATTCAAAGAAAACGTAAATCAGTTATCAGCACTGCAAGGATACTACACATACACTTTGAAACGATTAAATACAGCTAGGTGTGGAAGAGGCTCTCCATCCACATAAAGTTATTGGCTCATAACTTCTAGATCGACCTTCATTACCAAATGGGTACTCATCCCCAGTTCATTCTGGGCTCTACAGTGCATTCAAGAAACCAAAATCAACACCTTGTTCAGAATGCTTTTTAGTAACAGGAGCAGAAGACTAAGTCGGCAAACAAATCTTTAAATGAGCACTTCTCAACATTAAAAGAGGTCTGCCCACTTCCATCACTTCAGTCCTCCAGCAAACACTACTTGATCTGCGCATATGCTTGACTGACAGCAATCCCAACCTAAGCAGCCTCCTTGTCTTCCAACCTTGCAACAGCATAGCTTTTTGTTCAGACACATAAGGGAATTAATCAGGCTGAAAAACAGTCCAAGAGGAAGATTTTTTTCAGCTGGATCAGTTAGTTCCTTGATCTATTCCTCCATGCAGCAGCTGGCAAGATGGAACAGCAGCCAACAGAAACTGCTTAAGCAAGGTAGCCATTGAACATGAAACTATGGTGTGATGTTATAGAAACATAAACACTTATAATTGCTCTGAAAATGCAAGGGCTTTATCAACCAAGTATCTTTCACTGACACTACAGTCACCCTTAAAAAGAAGATACACAAATAAAAGTGACCATTGACATGTTTTCATACAAATATACCTTGTAATGGAGCAATGAATGCCTCTTTAAATATAGCTTATCTTTTCATCTGGATAGCCAGAAAGGGCCTTTCTCAAATTTAAAGGTGCATTTTCATCTCCATTTAAACAATGGGATTCTTGAGAGATTTGAAAACTAGATGTTCAGATTCTTAAATCAAAGTAAAAATTGTTTTCTAGAATCCATGTCCAAACCATGGTGAATTTCACAGCAGGCAAACAACATAAGTAGTCTCAACTGGATTTTTAAAATGCTTTCAAATGCCAAGAGATCTTTCTGTAACATAAACAGAAGCTTGTTTCTGCAGGCTTTGAATTAAGGACTAAGGATGTTTTTTAAAGGAAACATTTACAGCAATACATTTAGCATTTACTAAAAAAAAAAAAAAAACCAAAAACAACCAAACCTAGGATCAAAACCAGATTATTCTAATTTCCAAAGCAATTTAGCAATGAATATTTATATACACACAGAACACTTTTTTTTCCACATGGGGTGGGTGGCAAATGAAGTTTAAGAAATAACACACCATACTCCTCAGCAGAGTATCAAGGACATTTGTATTTGCCCAGAATATTGGATCAATCCTCAGAAATGAGCTGAGCATGTACTTCCCATTTATCTTTTAAACAGTAAGTATTCAAATAATTTAGGCAGTTGAGGAAGGATGAAAAAGAAACCAAAAACCAGATATACAGTGGTCTCTCTCATCTGAGAGGCTTCAGCAAGCCTGCTCTGTGCAAAATAGGAATTAAAAAACACGCTATACGCTCAAAACCATTATTGCAGCTGGGGGAGGATAAATAATCAAGTGGGATTTGTAGCAGTGCTCAGGACAAACTTCACTGATGAAACCACTCCAATACTAAGGTAGCATAATCTCAAATACTATTACTTTATGGTTTAAAAGAAAATAAAAATAAACAAAACATGAAACACACATGAATTCATTTCAGGTAAGTAGCAGGCAGAAAATAAATTCAGTTAAAATCTCCAAACACTTGTGAAATGTTATGCAAATATTAGGGAATAAACCCATATAACGTGTTTACCTAAAGCCTTTGCAAAGGAGGTCACACCAGCAAACCTATAAACCCAGCAAAGGCCTTGGTTCCTAAAGAGCAGGGTTGAAAGTTAGAACACAAAAACCACACACAAAAGGCAACCCTACTTCTGTCTAAAACAAGCAGTCCAAAACTACGAGACTCAGAAGAGTATCATATCATCTTACTGATCTTCTGACCTGTAAGTCTCCATGAAGCATATAGTAGTCCACAAGATTACTTTGAACACTTATATGAGCCAATGGTCCAAAAAGCTTAGGAACTCCTGCACCAGAAGACACCGTTAAAATTCCATTTCCAGAGTGATGACAGAACAACTTCGTACACTCTGCAACTCTGGATTAGTCTTCATTCAGCGGATGTTTCTTTCTCCCTTCTCCTGTCATACTTTCAGCTGGCCCTGAAAACCACCAGGATCTGACAGGCAGCCTGCAATTTGGCCCCTGCACTGGCATCACACGTTCTGCAGAACTCCATACCTGCATCCCGCTATCAGACTTGCCTACGTTACACTTCTTTAAATCAAGTGGGGGAAAAGGACAAGATGGCTGCCCCCACAGGCTGAGGTCAAAGCAGGGGACTTTGAAATCCAACATATTTTTCTTTACTACTGTTAGAAGAATTCAGAGTTTCCCTTTGTTATATACAAGGAATGCTCACATAAGTCAGTGAACTCACTTTTGACAGTATCCTTAACTAGGTTTGGCTCAATTTCTCTTCATGTTATAGTTTAAACCACTTCCAAGTTACCTAACATACTTGTATACCTGCAAATACATAAAGATGCATGCCATACTGTTCTGCCCTAGAACAGCATTTGTGGCATCTCTAGAAGCGAGACCAAGTACCATGTGAGCTGTGAGACCATCACTGGTTAAGTCTCCACACCTGTAAGCAAAACCCAGCTGCAAGCAGTAAGCTTGCTCCATTCCCCACACACATGCCCTAGGGCAAGTAATACCTTCCTTCCCCGAACAAGCATAACACCCTTTGTGTTTGTGTTATCAGATAGGCCAAAGCATGCAAGATTTTACAATCCTCTGAGAGGCTTCAGCAAGCCTGCTCTGTGCAACATAGGAATTAAAAAAACACGCTATATGCTCAAAACCATTATTGCAGCTGGGGGGGGGAATAAATAATCAAGTGGGATTTGTATTTGGAGGTTATTAGCAGTGCTCAGGACAAACTTCACTGATGAAACCACTCCAGGCAGAAAGGCATAAAGAAACAGGCTTTAGGAATAAAACTGGATGCTGTTAAGAACACAGGGAAAGCAAGGAGCAAAAGAAATTCTGCAAAGAGATGGTTCACTCCTTTTGCAAGAAATATAAGAATTCAAAAGCAAAAGAACCAAAGACACTGCTAGACTCCCCCAAGCCCCTACATCTGGTGCAGTTACACTCTCCCAGAGGAGTATTTTTCGCTTTAAGAGGCATTTTTAAGAGCAAGGTCATGGAAGCTGACCAGAGGTGCCTCACTCACTCGCAGGGCTGTATTCCCACCTCCTCGACCGCAGACCCTTCCTCCCCCGAAGGCCCAGAGGGGCCCGGGCTGGAAGGAGAGGCCAGCCCGGCCTGCCTGGGTGCCCCCGCTCCCAGGAGGAGGAGCCCCGCGCCGAGCCTCCTGC
>JMFS01030917.1:0-12974 GCA_000699545.1 Podiceps cristatus | reverse complement strand
ATTCTTTAAAAATATTTATTTTTATTTTATTTTTAGGGGAAAGACAAGGGACTAGACTCTCATTTCTCATTGCACTACCTCACTCTCCAGCCTCAGAAATTGTTATCTTGCTTTCAAAGCCTTCGAAATTCTCTTGCAGTTAGTATTTTTCCAACTCTGTAACTGGTCTGTCTTTCTCCTTACATTGTTTTCAATAACATCAAATGCCAGCTACTTGTTTTCATATATAAGTCCTTTACAGCGTGTCCTTCCTTTAGTTATAGCTTGTTATAAACAGATCAACTTACATGACTCACTGGGGTTTGAACATAACATTCTTGGGTAATTATCCTTGTATCCTTGTATTTACTCTTTCCTCTGGATATTTTTTTTGTAAAAATCCATGAAGTCATTTCATTCTTCTTTTTCAAATCCATGAGACTCAATCCATAAATTGCCTTTTGCTAAAACCTTAAGACTCTTTTCTTCATAAACACAGAAGCTTGGTTAATTACCAGTGCTATTGTCAACTATGATCTGCACTTTACTATTATTATATCTGGCAAAAATCTCTTCCTTATATATATTTTCTCATTAAGTATCAATTGGTCCTCTCCCTTCAGCTATATTAAGGTACCAATCTACATCATCTGCAGTTTGGGAGAACTCACATCATAGTACTTTTCCCATTTCAATTTACAGAATTAGGTTTACAATATTCCTATTGAATCAAGGGGAATTTTCTGCTGATTCCACAAAAAAACCCCACCAACAACCAAAAAACAAACAAACCCCCCCCCAAAAAAAAACAAACCCAAAAACATACCACTGGACACTTTTGAAATTCCACTCATCCTTTTTTTTCAGCTAAGTAAGTTACAGCTAGTATTTGTAAAAGATTGTAAACAGTATTCAAGTTTACATTTCTCAAAGTTGTTGCATTTATCAGTGTATTTATTAGAAGGAAACCATAAACTTCACTGTCCCACATACTGCACATGACATTTCCTTCATTAAGAAAAAAAAAAAAAATGGCAGCTTGTTCAGTTGTTTGTGCTTACGTAAGGCACTGCTAGTGCAAAAGGTGTTCGCAGGTGCTTTCTGAGCAGGCAGAAATTATTTCATGATATAGCTCTTATTTACAAGAAAAAAAGGCTAAAAGTTCTTGCAGGAGGACAGAACTCAGGAGGTACCATGTATCACCTGGAGCCAATTCTGTTTGGGTCTGCACATCCATAAACTACCAATGCAACTCAGATGTGAAGCTGTATGTTAATAGTCCAAACCTGTGACAAAGGGAGGCACTACAACTAGAAAAGGATTAACTTTTTTTTTTTTCTGCTTTCCATGATAATTAATTTCAATATAGTCAATCCATATGAGGAAGTGGATTGTTCATGGGAAGTAGCTGTACTATCTTTCATTACATCTACCAGTTAAGTTTCTTTAAAAAGTGTACTTTACTGCTAAGACTCCACACACATTCATTTGCAAGAGAGAAAGTTTTTTTGATGTTGCAAATACAATTAAAAGAAGTTATTGAGTACACAGCAAGACTTACTGCTTAGCAAACATCCCTATATGCCTTTCTACATATACACCTTTGCAAAATAATTCACACCATTCATATTTGTTGGGAAGATGTTCATCTCAAAGTCCAAAATATCTGGTTGAAGAGATAAGTCATCACTTGTCTTAGAATAAGTGTTGTCAGTCATTCTGTAAAAATTCATACCTCCTGTCTTTTTTACTTTCTCCACTTCTCTCTCTTAATCTCTAATGAGGTGAGAGGAAAAAATATTCTGATTATGAGGAATTAAAGCAAAACATTGTAGTATTATTCAGTTTACAGAAGACCAGTTCTGTTGACTTTAGGTCACTCTGCTAGGTCTGTTTCTTCTCTTAGGCTTTTCCTGAGGGAAAACAGATGAACTCTTGAGTATGAAGTTTGGTACAGCTGGTAGCTATGTGAAGAAGAGTTCAGGCTTCAGGAAAAGCCAGCTTGCTGGCTGCCAAATCTAATTATTAATGATTTATTGAATGTGCATATGTCTGGAAGAATGAATACATGCATTTATATTATTATCTTTAAAAAATCAAAATGACAGCTAAATCATTAAAAATCTCTTGTTATGTATTTCAATGTAAACTTTTTGCTCAATGAGTCTTCCTTTATATTAATAGCAGTAATACATTATAATTTGAAAAAAAAAATAAATTTGCTTGCATTATAACACTAATTCTAATGTTTAATATAGACACATAAACAGCCTATTATATGTTAAAGCATTTACACCAAAACTTGCTGTTTCTCCTGAGCCTGACTTTGAAAAGAACTAGTAGAGGGGCTTAAAATTAGGAGCTGAGGATTACTGCTGTATTACTGCTCTGAGAGTAGTGAAAAGCTACGGTTCTGTATTTCTATGCATGCACCTTTTCAGGCCTCCCAAGTTTAAAATTACACTATATTACTGTCATGAAAGACCTTAGGAAATACATGGAGAACAAGAAGCCTCACACCTTGCCAAAGAGAGAAATACCATGAAACATAATTAGCTTTCATAATATATGCTTACATTCAGTCCTGGGGGAGGAGGGAAAAAAAAGGGGGGAAAAAACACCCCATAAAATCCACTCCCTGACAATAGGAATACCAAATAAAACCACTTGTCAAGACCATGTTTATATTCACCCTACACCAGTACCTGTTTCCTAGCCCACAGGCTCTGTTTCCAGGCAACTCGTGTATGCTTACTTCTTTCACATTACTCATACACTGCAAACTTTCCAGTGCATTAGCCTGCAATCTTCCATCTTTCTGTAAAACCTGCCTCACTTACAGTCCTTGCATGCTTGCAACAATCTTGTGCACTTTCTCTGGCATATGTTTGTCAAAAAATAATCCTTTTAGAAACTGAGTTAGGTTGTCTAGGTCATACTTCTTTTAAGTCTGTTTTTCACCTGCTACATCCAAGAATACTTTCCTGCCATAGAGTCACAAGGCTATCTTAATTGTGTTAATCACTCTGTCCCAGCTAATACAATTAACTATAATTAGCTGATCCCTTTCTTCCAATACTTTGTTTCCCCAGGGGGATTAGGAGTTATTAAACTAGATGAATACCCAATCCCTCCTGCATGATTGTCTCCCAGGAAGACCCGCAGGGCAGCAAGGCAGGCGATGCATCACCCACGGTCTTGCCTGACTCTGCTGCCTGAATGAGCAGCAGAAGTCCCTTGAAGAGGCATTGACTAAAAATCTGTGTTCCATTATAATCAACTGACATGGAGAACGGAAGTCATGGCACTGCAGTCTGCTTAATCATTAAAAAATATTTTAAGTCTGCTATAGATTTTTGGGAAGTACTAAGATGATGTTTCTCATTATCACTGCTGCGGGGGCATGTACTATAGTTACCGCTGCACAGTTCTTTCTCTTCCTATTCATACTGGGGATCTCATATGATACTTCTCTGTAAGTACCATCATCATCCATTGCATAGGCACGTTTCTCACCACCTAGAGGTTCCAAGTGTTTTGCACAGGCTTTTTGATGCAGAAAGCATGTGTAAAGTCTACAGAGGATGCAAATTTATTTTAAAAAAAGATACTGAAAAGGTAATTTGGCTCCTCTGGATGATCTGGAAATATGTGATGCAGCAGCACAACAGTGCTTTTTGAAAGCCTAGTATAATGGCATAAGGAAAACAGGTGAGCATTTCTCAAAAGCATGTTTATCACCATCAGAGATACCTGCAACTTAATGACAAATAGAAGAAAATCAATGAAAGTACTGTTAAAAAGGGAAATGTAAAACAGCAGATGCAAAAAAATACATGTCGGGAGCAACCCTCAATTAGCAGGGGTAATGGTAGATGACAGAATAGCCTGTTCCAGCTTAAGATCCTCAGGCTGTTACTGATACCATTCTCATTTCCTGCCATTTTTAGACTCAGTGCAAGTGCTTTTAGACTTGGTGCATGTACAAATGATCAGAGTAGGTAGAGAGATACAGTGCCAGATTTGAAAGTGTACATCTGCTTACCTCATCCTGAGTCATATTCTTTGCATACTTTACCTTTCCAATAATTTTTACTGTTGTCACTGTAAGTTCAGGCTGCTACCAGTGAAAGTTGTAAATGGCCATGCTCCAGGGACAGAGAACCTACTCATAGAGCTCAGCCTCAGGGAGGAATTTCAAATTGAAATCACAAACTGATTTGAATACCTACTGCCATAATTCATCTCTGTAATTAATGACAATAAAGCAGACACCTGTGACCCTCTGAATGTGACTGCAGGGAGATGTGACAGTTTCAGGTTCATAGGTGTTCCAAGGCATATATATTGCAAATGTAAATATTTCTTCTCATGGACAGCTTTACAGGGGTTGGGGGGGCGGAGGGAAGGGGGAGGAGGGGATGGGTTTGTAGAATGAGAATACATCTGTCTGTATATATTTCTGTGCTGTGCTCAAGGACTTATTTCTTGGCAAAGAGGAAACACAATTCATATGTAAAGCCAATAATTTATTGTTGATATAATAGATGCCTTAATAGTCTAATCGAAGAACCATTAATAGTCTAGATTTATTTATTACAGCAAAAGAAGGAATCCTTCTATACAGGACAAGTCTTGATAATACAGTTAAAATTGTTATACACACATTTAGTTTCTACCCTTTTCCTGATGTAATGCTGACCTTTCTGCTGATCCTGTAGGTCCTAATGTTGGTGGTTTCACTCTGGTGGTGTTGCTGGCACCTGGAGTCTTTTACTAGTAGGAATCTGATGTTCATCTTAATGTTTTTTCATCCGCACACTGTAGACCCATGTGGGATCATATTTATGTGTTTGCTAACACGCCTTTACATCTTCCTCTTTCTTCATTGACTTATGTCTCCACATTACATTCAGATTCATTACATGGTACATTTTACATATGTTGGATATTTCTTTTTTACTTTCTTACTTATCCTGAAAATTGGTTTTGACCTGCTTCAGGTCTACATTTCTTTAACTGATCATTGATGAGTTTATAGCTGTGGGGCCGTCAGTGCTGAAACTGGCCTTTCTCTGATCACCTCATACCTGTACCCCTCTCTGACACATCCTGTGCCTCCGCTTAAGCTTCTGCAATTGTACCCGGCCTTTATTTCTCTAAACTACTGCTTTATACTATCCATATAAAACCATGGTACCATAAGCAGAAGTAAAACGAATTAACCATAGCCACTTACTCAGGAGACAAAGCTTCAGACAGGTCAATAAAGGTTTACTTTTTGCAGGGCTAAAGGGTTACAGTGTGTGATATAAAGATGTTAATTGTTGCTTTTATAGTATGTGTATAGATATATGTAAGGCTTTGTGTATATACATCTATCTATCTATCTATCTATACACACACATATAAGTATATTAACACTGTTTTCTACATTGGGTTTTTGCAGACTTGCAAGTGAATGCTTTTGGAAGATCGACACACAAAGTTTTATGTTCATATTTTTTACATGGCGTCAGTATAACGAGTATATTCCAGAAAATAGTTCCTTCTGTGTTTCTGTGGGGAAATTACCCCTTGTTCCAAATTCTTGACATGTAAGTTGTGATTGCTGGGGTTTCATTGCGTATTGGTTGAATTGTCACAAGCAGACCTAATGGAATCTACATTAGCATTAATGGATTCTAGCTGATAGAAAATGGTAGACCACTTCTGAATTTGGCTGAAAGTAATTTTATCTAATCCATAAATTTAATTTATCCTGAAAAGCAAAGTACATTAATCTTAATTTACTGGGAAAACATACATACACAGATGAACTTTAGAAATAAACGTTTAATTCACATCTTACCTTTTTAATATCTGTCTGAGAAATGAACCTACTGTAAAGGAGAGTGTAGTTTCAGTATGACTTACTGTTTTCACTGCCAGCCAAAAATACTGTGACACAATGAAAACAGAATTTGGCATTAAAGCACAGCCTTGTTATATAGCAGGGTATGCTGGAAGTGTCAGAGCCTTTGAGTGTCAGCATGATTAGTGATACAGAACAGAACAGTAACAAGATGAGTCATAAATGGGACACCTGTGAGCGGGTGGAAGCTATTCAGAGATTAGGGGCACTGGGAACATAGCAGGAAGAAAGAAATACAAGAGTGGAGGAAAAGAGGAAAGAATTTAATTTAAAGAAGCAAAACTGGAAGCAGGGGGAGTCAGGACTTAACAGCACTCTAAAAGGTAGCCCGGGATAAATTACTTACAATAGATATGTCAGAACAGGAGCATGTGGAGAAGGCACTTCTCCTCTAATACAAGGCTACAGACATGTATCTTTGGCCTTTCCATTTGTGCCCTCCAAAGAAGTAACTTTGCTCTCAGGTTTGTCTGCAGAGATATGAACACTCCTAAGCCTTATTTCAGATGAAAGGAGCCACCTTAGCAAAGAGTACTCATTAAAATGTCTAAAGATAATGTGGCTTCTTTAGACTGAAATACATTCATAAAACATTTATAGAAGTCGTGGAGGCAGCTGATTGAGGGAGGCAGTCGCAACCAGCACGCAACAGGCTGAGAAGCTGTCAGAAGCTTCACAGCCTGTGCCAGAAGAGGATGCATTTGTCAATGACTGTCTTGCAGAAAGTTCTCCTGGTACCAAGGGTAGAGAAGACTTCTACTATGCACTGTCCTCTGGGCAGATAACTATGTATCCGTCCCTGGAGAATAAGAACTATACGAAAAATCAATGTTGAATAAAGGTAAATAGTAGAAAGGAAGAAGAAACAAACAAAAAACTCCAACCAATAAAAAATCCCCCAAACCAGAAAGAGACAAAGTGTATCAACAATTCTACTCCATACAGAAATCAGACCACTACTAGCAAGTTTGGAAAATCCTACTCTTTGTGCAGGCATGTACATACCTTTACCAGTGGAAATGAATCATTCTATTAACAATGACAATAGGGGAGGTTGCAATGGATTGTAATGCAGATTTCCTGATGTACAGAAAATTTTAAATATAGGCTGTGACTTTTCCATCCATACAGGTGCTTGCAGGACTCCACCTCTTTTGTCAATTTTATTTGAAATTGGAGAGCTAAGGGAAAAGCTCACTGAAGAACACATCATTGTAATTCTATGCAGAAACCTGTATTCACTGGAAAAATTAGACTATGATAGCAGTAAGAATGCTTATGGGCATTGAGCATGAGCATGGCACATATATATATGTATAAATATAGTTATAGGTATATGTGTATATGCATATATATGAATATTCAAAAATATCCATAGGTAAATATGCATAATTATAGCATTGCATAGTTTATATACATAATTTTAATATCATAGAGTTTTATTCAGTACCTTCAGGCTCAAAAATCAATGCTTACAAAAAATTCTAAAACTTTACTACAGCAATGCTGAGTATCATGGAGAAATGTTTCGTATAAAGAAACAGTATAAGGAAAAAAATATTTAACATATTTTATTCTGTTTTATTAGATAAGAAATGAATAAAAGTGGTTGATGGAACCCAGAATCAAAAATCAATGCTTACAAAAAATTCTAAAAAACTACTACAGCAATGCTGAGTATCATGGAGAAATGTTTTGTATAAAGAAATAGTATAAGGAAAAAATATTTAACATATTTTATTCTGTTTTATTAGATAAGAAATGAATAAAAGTGGTTGATGGAACCCAGAATTAATCATCATTCTTACTATTTCCCGTTTCATTGGAGTTCTTGTGATATGTCTTTCTGCTTAGGTATGTTTGTGTTATGTGGTCTGTAAATAAGATTTATAAGAATCTATATCTTACAACATTACTTAAGGCGGAGGATGTAATGAGTATTTGTATGTAGAACAAGTCTTCAACCATAATCCTAACTGAGGGAAATAGACAACCTGTAAAGAAATCTCCTGTACTGAAGTCCTTGGTAGCAGAGGATCAGATTGGGGAACATTTAAACCAACTGGATAGACATAAGTCCATAGCCATGATGGAATGCTCCCGCAAGTGCTGATGGAGCTCACCAAGGTCATTGCAAAGCTATTCCCGTTTGTCGTTGTTTTCAGAAATCTGCAGTGTGTTCATTTTATTCTTGTCTTCAAAACTCTGGAATTCACGTGATAAGTCAAAACACTGAACAACTGTGAATAACAATGAATTAGCTAAGCTTTAGGACAAAAGTCATCATATAGCAGGGCCTGCTGTGATAAGGCAAGGGGTAATGGTTTTGAACTTAAAGAGGGTAGATTCAGACTACATATAAGGAACAGATTTTTTTCATGATGAGAGTGGTGAAACACCGGAACAGGTTGCCCAGAGAGGATGTAGATGCCCCATCCCTGGAAACATTCAGGGTCAGGCTGGACGGGGCTCTGAGCAACCTGATCTAGTTGCAGATGTCCCTGCTCATGGCAGGGGGGTTGGACTGGATGGCCTTTTGGAGGTCCTTTACAACCCAAAACTTTCTATGATTCTATATAGAAATCTCACTCTCCCAGTAAGATGGAAAAGTCCAACTCATATGTTAACTGTCCTGAATGTCACTTGTTAAACTAAGGTGTATCATCCATGCAAATATAGATGCATATTCCTTGTTGCAAAACATCATATAGATTTCTTCAGTTTTACTGCAATACATAAGCCTATCTTTATACATCTTGCATGCAAAATCGGGACTTAATCTTCTCCCATCAATAATTGAATTGGTCTCCTGTATTTTGTTTCTTAATTACACTGTTATAATTTTATTTCATTGTATCATACCAATTTTGTATTTATCTTCAGATAAAAACAAAACAATGTGATAGTCTCAACTTCTAGAAGTAGATTTTTTTTTTTTTTAGCTTCTGGTGATCTAAGAAATTATCTCCTCCTACTCATTATTAGGACAGCTGGCAAGAGCAACATGCAGTGTTTTTTAAAATAGCTTCCAGGTAGAAGCATTTGCATCTGGAGATGGAATAGAGACTGCTTACCCCTTAAAATTATCTCTCCATTTGTTATGACACAGTTCAAGTTTATTGAGTTGTGTCTTCAGTTTTGGTGTGAGCAGGGAATGATTTTGAAGCTTTTAATTGGTTTAATTTTAATTTGCTTTACCTAGCTACATTCTGCTTTATCCTATCCATGAATAATCTTATCTTTATTTCTATTTTATTGTGGCAGCTTACTACAAACAAACAAATTAAATTCATATGCAGCACATATAAATTACATATATAAATTACATAGATTAATACATACTTATATAATTATTAATAATTACAAACAGTAATTTAAAATCCTAAATAATGTATGACAATTTCCTTATTGTGTGAACTCATAATGTAACATTTCTTCAGCATTTCTGTTTTCAAATTCATCAGCATAGTTGAAGTTCAGCATGTAATTTGCTGAATCATGGCTTTTGAACATGCTGTGCTTGCTCTTTTCATTTTTCTCTTTCTTATTTGCACACATGGAGTATGATCTCAGCAAAGAAATATAAGATGACCAATCCTTCTGTATGTGAAAGAAAACTTGCAGGTGGCTAATAGAAACAACAAAATTACTTCATGGTGAAACATAGGCCATGTTATCATATTACATAGAACTGCCTAGATGCTGCCATCTAATAATGTACTATTTTATCTAATTTGGGGATCTTTGTTTCAAATGTCAAAAATTTGATGATATTATTATTACTAAAAGCCATAAAAAATTAAATAAGAAAAATATGGTGATTGTCTTGACAGGAGAGACAGGATATTTCTGTATTACTTATAGTGGTCTGGAATACTGGTGCAGCATATGTATTCTGGAAATTAGCTATAGGACTTTACTTAAGGATAATTAAAGAAACAGCTACTGTTAATCCTTAATTATTGTCTTGACGAGAAAACATAGCAATGCAGGTTAATTTGCAGAAGTAAGGTTATTTGCAGATTAGAAGCTGACTCTGGCCAAGAGATCATGACCATCAATATATTTAATTAAATTCCATGTATTAATGAATTGCTTTACATCCATATTTGTGTATTTGGTTTATTGATTCAGTAAAACTACCTCAAAAGCAAAAATACTTTGGGTCTGGATATCTGAATTCTTATCATATTCATTTAAGAATAGGTGAACAGAATCAAAACAGGTCTCAGAGTTTGCAAAGAACAACTGTGCAAACGATCTGAATCAGGCTTTTTCATTACAGGTGTTAGAGAATGGAGGAGGAGATACATTAGTACAACACAAGTAGCTTTGGCCCAAGCACTGGTTTTGATAATCATAAAAGACATTTTTCTTGCTATACTATCAAAGTTTCTGGTCACTCAGCAGGCACTTAGTGCACTAATTAGAACTCACCATCAATGAAATGCAAAGATCATGGCTGGAACACACTCATCCCCCAGGGTAACTCCAGTATTGAACCTTCCTGTATAGCTAAGTGTGTCCTCTGCATCTTTGTTTCAAAAAAATTTTGGCTAGACACTGCAGACACCAACAAAGGCTCTAGAGAGCTGTGCTTGGTGAACAGCTGAAGGAGCATTGCACCAGAATGGCTTCTCAGAAGTGTCTGAAATTAACACCTTCGAAAAATATTCAGAAATACTTCAAATTTTAAAGTAGCAACACTTATACTGAAAATTGACATTAAAGAGTATATCCTCTTTTAAACCAACTCTACTGATCAATATGTCAAAATCTGAATATGGCAAAAATTTCCTCGATCTTGGATATTTTAGAAAAACCTTCTGATGTGCCTGTGGTCTGTTATTTGAGTTGCTGATATTAAAACATAGTACTCTATTTTCAATCGCTCTTATGTTTACAGTCTTTTCATTTACAGAAGAGATACTGTACAAATTATTTCCAAAGAATTTTCTAGAATTTAGACATCTGAAGTCTGTTAGAAAAAGGTGGAGAGACAAGTGACTGTCACTGAAGATTACCAGTATTAAACTCTCTCTACCTTGAAGCTGTTTATTTGCTTCTACCATGCCTTTATAAAGGTACAAAACAGATCTCTCAAATTTGCTTTAACATTTTCACTAGGAATTTCTGCCTTTCAACTCGTGTCATAAGTCAACTTGGTGAGCCTTCTGTTATGAAGAGAGAGACTCTACTTATTAAACTAGTGCTTTAAACTGCCTAATTAATTTCTTTCTTTTTGTTATATTGGGATTTGCAAAGGTAAGTTATGTGCTATTGTGATGGGGTTTTGATCTATAATTTTTTTTTTTTTTTTTCTTTCCCCAAGGTCTGGGTTGGAAGGGACCCTAAGGATCATAGAGTTCCAACCCCCCTGCCATAGACAGGGACACCAAGCAAGTGTCTAGGCTTAAATAACTCAGGTCAAAAGGGAACAATAATCTTAATGATCTTCATTCTGAAAAGCCTTCCTGAAAGGACTGAATATGTTATGAGACCTTTGAAATAATTGATATTTTCTAAATATTGTCGAGGTAGAAAGTTAAAAGAATAAGAGTTGTGGGGCATTCCTTAAATACCATTTGTCAACTGTAAAGAATAGCTTTTGGGATTTTATAAACAGATATATCTATTGACCCACACACCCGACAAACTTTAATCTTAGAGATGAGGAAAGAGGAACCTTAAAGAACTGCTGCAACAGAGTGATAAATGGGATAGTAGATGGAAGAGAAATGGTGCATAAAATACTCTGGAAATACTGCAGTTGCCAACAATAGTCCAGTTTCACTCAGTGATTTCTAGAATTATGAAATCGGTGCTCCACTTCCCAGAGTTTGGATAATTTTCCTAAGAGAATATTAAAAAAAAAGAACCTGTCAACTAACTTATGCCTTAGAACTAAGCTGGCTGTCTAAAGATAAAAATCCAGTCAAAATTACAGTGAGGGTCCAGAACACAGGTGTTTTTCAACTTAAGCCTCTGAGGATTTAACATTTACATAAGACACCTAACATTCTCCCCAAACCAAGTGTTGGCCATCTCACAAGACTGAGTTGTTATTTTCTGCCGGTGACAGTAGTGAGAGCACTCATCTAGTAGTTTGCATGCTGATTTCCTTTCTGGTGTAGCCCAGCCCTCATCCATAACAGTGGGGTGGGGGTGGACTTCACATCTCTTGCTGAAACCATTTTACTATGATTAATTTGTCCAACCAGATGAAGCTTGCTGAAGGAGCATGAGTGCATGCCCTGGAAATACCAAGTTCTGGAACAAGGAGTTTGCATAACTGTAGCAATTTTAAATTCCTTTACAATAGACAACATAGGTATTTCAGAACCTAAACGCTGTGGTTGGAATTAGCCCCCAAAATTTTTCACAAGAATTGCTGGAGCCAAAGGGATATTTTTTAAGTTTGCTGTTGTAAATGTCTTTGTAAGAAATGAAAAGATTAGATGGTGTCAGCAGCCTTCTCTCATCTCCACCATTTTTTGGATCTTCTTATGCAGTGAAAAGTTCACACACACCTATGAGTAGTAAGCAGATAAAAGTTAATTTTGAAAAATCTCCATGTAAGGTCTTCGCCTTCTATGCTCATTAAAGCTATCGGTGTGCTCTTCACAGAAGTGTGATCCTAGATGCAGCTAGACACTGACAAGACCCTTACTGACCTGGGCTGCTCTGCATGGGCAGGGGGCCAGGAGCTGAGGGTGAGGGCAGGGCAGGCGCACCAACAAGGTCTCCCATCTCGCAGGACCTGAGCAAGATGAGGACTAGGGGTGGTAACCAGAGCCAGACAGGAGTCCAGTGATTGCCAAACACGTCCATACTGAGGACAAGCTGGAAATTCACAACAGCAGATTAAGATTCAGGTCACCAAGAACAAGCAAAGTTGCAAAATAACTTGGGGAAGGAGCAAGGACAAGAGCAAGGACAACTGGACCATTAAATCATACAAATACTTATGACTCACCTTCCATGTATACATTCAGTTCTGGAGAGCCATGAAGCAGAAATATTAGGATTAATAATAAGTAATAAATCAAAATACTAAGTGCTAATTATTAATATAAATTAA
>KL262334.1:6759-35495 GCA_000699545.1 Podiceps cristatus | reverse complement strand
GTTGGAACTAGATGATCTTTAAGGGCCCTTCCAACCCAAATCATTCTATGATCCTATGATACAGTCCAGGTTACAGTGAGACATAATGCTCCCCATTTTTTTTGGGGGGGGGGGAAGTGGGAGAGGGTGGGGGGAAGAGATATCAGAGAACCCATCTGTATGAGCATGTTTTGATAAGCTACTCTACATCTTCCAGTCTCAAAAAAAGGCTCAACTCTCTATCTCCGCCCAAAATCTTCAAAAATTAATCCACCAGCTGTCTAATAGAACATAATGACAGAATTTAAGTACCTAGTCTTGACATACTAAACCAAGAGTATCAACCTAGATCTGGAGCAAAATTCTGCCCAGAATTTACCAAGCTCTGTAAGTTGTGGTATCTCCTGCATTTACTATTTGCAGCAAGGAAAATGACATGCAACACTTGATTGGTCCAGCAGCGAGAAAGTTAAACAAGTATCGGTCTGATCTAACCGATCTCAGTAAAATAACTGAGTAACTCTGATATAGCATGTGTCATTTAGGAACAGTTACACACTGAATAACATAAATGCAAGTGAAGAATATGCTATCTCTTCCTTTGCCCTTCATTAAACAACCTCAGATATCCATATATAAAGGGGAAAAACACCACAAAAAAAAACACCCCAAAATATTTATTGCATCTGCAAATCTCTTAATTTAGTCTCCTAGCATGATTATGCTATCTAGGAAAAAAGGCAGGAAAAGGTTCCTGACACCGTCCCTTCTCTCCCATTGCTGGTTATCCAAAAGCAAGAAAGTCTCTACTAGAAGACATAGCCTTTCAGATAAATCCCTAGAAATATAGACATTTCTTATAAAATATTTAAATCTAGAGTTCAATAGGGAGCTTTATCCCAGCTATCTAATGCTTTTAAAACTCTGGGGAAAAGTTGCCCTTCCTATTAAAATCCATTAAATTAATTTAAATGTAAAACTCCTGTAAATGAATTGCATGACATCTTTTGAGATGTTCCCCCTCTGTCATGCCAATGGCCCCGGGATATGTGAGTTCAACCAGCTAAGCCTGAATCTACTGCAAAATGTCTTGTAAAAGTGGCAGCTGGTAGTGATAGGCCTGACATCCAGGAGGAAATTAGCATCACCTAAACTGAATTAGTCTAATGAAACATGATGTAACTATCGCAGAGACTTTTTTTCCGAGGCTGACAAAAAGGCCCTGAGCTTGTCCACCTTCGCTCACCCCCTAATTGTGCCCGGGTAATGAATATACATGTTAACCAGCTCCATTCTTCCTTCTGGGTTTCGCCCCGGCGCTGCCCGTGGCCTGCGCACCATTGTTCAAGGGAAGGGTGCAGGACATAGACTGAAGGATTGCTACCCAGATGTTTCAAACCACCCACAGAAAGTTGTCAATGGGCTATAAATTTGTGAGGGGAGAGGAAGATTTGCAAAAGAATTGGAGGCAACCACGGGGAGAATCTTGAATAAAAGGAGCTCTGCTGGTGGTATGGTACCAGTAGATGGACAGGCTGCGGGCTTTCCTGTGGCAATCTGTTCCTTGCTAGCCATGAATTTTAACTAGCTGTACACAGAGTGATTGCTTTACTTCTTTAGACTTCTCGTTTTATTGACACACGGTCATGTAGTTAAACAAAGGTCAGAATTACCGAAATACCATAAACTGCCTACACACAACCATTCAGAAAAGGAAGTGGCTGGCTTACCGACATGGGGGCTTTTTAAAGCCTTGTGCAATCGTTGGGGATTTTCTTTTCTTTTTCTTTAAAGACTGTGTGGTGTTAACTTTAATTAGTGATTACATTTCTTTATGTAAATAATATGTCCTGCATATTTTACATTTGTTTCAAGTATAAATTACAAAGAAGGAGACAATTCTAATCCTACACATTTTAGGAAGAAAAAAAAACACTTGAGGTCCTTATTCCACCATTTTTCTTCATACTGAGTAAAAATGCTTTCTCTACTAAGCTTCAGTCTGCAGGCTCTCAGACGCAAGAAAGGGCAAGCATTTTTATTTTGTTGTAAACCAGCCATGTCTAGATTGTACCAGTGAGAGCCATGTGTACGTAGATGCCAGGACATCTTGCACAAGCAGGACTCGGCTGTTTTCCTTTCCCCAGGCCTCACAGCTCCTCGTACTACCCAAACTGCCTCCCACTGCAGTTCAGTTTCTCAACCAGATTATGTTATACATACCCACTAATTATCCACTGATTTCCTATCACTTTTATAGGCAGCAGCGGTGGGATAGGAGACGATCACTGCTGCGTTTTCCTTTGGAGCTGCGTTGATAAGGATGAGGTGTGTTCCTAAGGTTATAGTTAAAGCAGGAATAGCCACTCCTGGCTCTAATTTTCCTTAGATTTTCCTTAGGGGATTTATTAGATAGGAACAGAAGCTCTCTGGCTTTTACTCTGGTGCATCACTTTTCTGCATATCATATTGCAAGAAATTGTTGCAAAGGAATTTGTCACCAGGATTGTCTTCTTGAGGATATTCATGCAGGAGATGGCCCTTAGTTTTCCATTTTTAACTCAAAAATCTTAAAAATTGCCTGAAACTAAAATCAAGGAAAATCAGCTTGATATTGAAGTCTAAGAAAGTTCCAATATATGAACTAACATTTTAGCATTATAAAACATATATTAAAGGAAATTACACTGAGAGAAAAATCCCTCCTGGTATAATGCTCTCCAGATGATCAATAAAAGCAGGGCGTTGTATCACCAAAGTCTGACCTGTGTAGTTGCAGAGGAGGCCTGTGCAGTTCATAATAAAAGCCCTTTGGGGACAGATACCCTTGTTTCTGAACAGTGTTATTTATCATTGGAAAAGCAAAAACCTATTATGAACCACAGCATCTGACATTAGGACGTATGCATATGCACAAGATTGAACTACCTTAAAACACCTGACTTAAAACTAAGGAAGTGCATATGAGAAGTATTTGTTTAATTTATAGCAAAGAACACAGATTGTTCACTTCATATGAGGTCTCACCCTGAAGCTGCCATACAAGACAAGACAATTGCATGACAGACCACAGATGTCAGGCCAACAACTAGTACCCTTTGGCCATAATACTTACAATATGATCAGAAGGTTCATGGCCAAGATGAACATAACCAAAGATCCCAGTGTATCAGTTAAGCGCATGTTCTTTAAATGTTACAGAGCATCAAGTTCTCTGATATATTAAGTTAGAAAAGCACAGTCAGCACTGGCTACATAAGGTATACTTTCCTTCTTCAAGGCTAAAAAGCCTTTCAGATGTCACTGAATATAAACAAACAGGCAAATGAACAAACCATGAGACTGGATCTTGAGGACAAGTAATTTATGGTATTTGTAGTCCTCAAGTCCAGGATGCTGTAATTGTGCATGATGCTCTCTATCCCATTACATGGCTTCTATAAGCAAACTTGGTGGCTGAGATTGAGTTTTCAGGTTATTTTTAAAACCTACATTTAGGGTAAGATTTTTAAGGACAAGACATTTTGAAGTACATTACATCTGACTCAAGCTAACAATGAATTTCTCTGTGGTCTTACTGGATGAAAAGGAAGTCTTGGGTGAACCTGTTCTCTTTAATCACAGTGAAATAATACTCTTTGATTTTCAGTGCATGTCATTCACAGTTATTTATAGGACAATGCTGGAAGTCAAAACAGTCATCAAGGGTTAGTAGATATTAGACTTAACATCATACATTTTCATTAATGGGCTTAAATGAACAAGTAAAGAAATACTTCAGTGATTAAGGCTATTAGAAAACTAGTCACTCATATCAGCCACCAAACACGAGTCTCAAATTTCCATTAAAAAAGTATTTTCCATCTTAATGAATTATTATTTGGTCACAATATGATTTTCTGAAAACAGCTAAATTATGATGAACTACCAAGTACTGATGGCTCAAAAATTTAATTGTCTGTGTCAGAGTCTTTTCCTAAAAACCAGGCAGTAGAATCTAAGCAGCTAAAACTTCTGTTTCTACAAATATAGCTGGTTTTAAGCAACATTACAGTCTTTAAAAAACCCATTGCCATCTGCTCTGTCAAAGTAATAAATGAAGAAGTTGGATTTACATGTGGCACTCTGTTAAATGAGGTAAAGTTCAGGACAGAGTTTCACTTCCCAGCAGATGGGGATCTCCCAGCAGGGATGGAAGTCAACAAAGAGGGTAGCAGGGGGTTTCCATAAATTCATGTGATCCCTGGGCAGAACTAAATGGATTAAATAACAAGGACTCTAAGAGTTAAGCTGTATCTTCTTATACTAAGATGTCTCTGCATATTAGGTACACAAGAGTTATTCATCCTTTCTTGATACAGTAGACAAAATTTACTATCATTTTTCTTTGCATTTTGAGCTTGTTTTGCCTTGTGTCTTCTTTTGGAACTGACAAACACAAGACAAACTATAAATCCCTTCTACACAAAAGAAGATACTGAAATGTCTATATTATTGTAGAGCAAGGCAGAAGGTATCTGTGGGTATTATTCAATAATCTCACTGAAGTGTTCTAAAAGTGCTATCATTCACTGTTCATTAATACTTGCGTCACGGGGACTTACTGATAGAGTTAGTTAAAAATCTTTTTCTTATTTCTCTTTTTCATTAGAAAAGTGGTCAATTTTGCTACAGAAGTTTTCCTTGTTTTGCCGACTTCTATCTATCTCCCAGATTCATCACACTTAAGGAATTTGGCAATTAAATGGTAGTGTTTAAAGAATGAAAATATACATGGGAAAATGCTTGGATACATAAAATATATATATCTTTAAAGTTATTTGCATATATGTGAGCAAAGAAATCTGTATTGAGAGTTTGGGGGTTTATTTTAGGGCCATTGAGCTTGGACAAAAATTGAATAGCCAGTAATATAATGCATTACAGCGAAAAGATATGTTTGCCTCTCAATAGACTTTCATGTTTGCTTTTGAAAGCATTCAAAACTAAGTCCCTTGACTTTTTTATGCTTTGTCTGACATGGCTTCTGACACTCTTTGGAACAAGCACCTGATCTGGAGTGAGAGTTTTGAGCCTGTGTTTTTTGTTTAAATTTACTTTGGCAGAAATTATTCAGTTATTTGCATTGTGGGGCTGTACTATCAAGATTACTGCTTCCTTTACCGTAGCATGCCAAGGCTGTTCATTTTTTCACTCTTTCATGGCATCGGGTTTTCAGCAGATGAAAACCAAAATTTGCCTGCTTATGGTTTCTGTAGGTTGTCTAAATTGGATATTTGCAGCGCAGATGATCAGTGATGTTGTACTTCCCTGAATTCCAACTCAGACAAACACAAAGAAAGAAAAAAGTGTTTGCTTCTGTAGCAAAAGAAACAGACATTTGTTTAGTCTGAATGGTATTTTAATTAAGCAAAATTATTTGAAATTATGCTTGGTGTTTATACAGAGAGGTGTATGGTTTTAGGCATAATACAGATGTATGCACTTTGACGCAGATATATACCTGTACATGAGTTTCAGATGGTTTTAATAAGAGACATCACTACAGGGCCTATGTCACCTGATTGCCTGACTGCTGAAAAATAGTTTCTTCACTTAGAAATGATGATAGATTAAATAATATAGAACAATTAATATAAATATTACAGGTCTGAAAACATTATTGTTTATATACTTTTCTGTTGTAAGTCTTTTGTACATTTTCTGAGACAAAACCTCATGCAGGAGACTCCCTTTCCCGAGGAGGGAACACGTTTCCAAAAGTCCTTTGTTAAGATGACAGGCTAGTAATTCTACACCCGTCAGCCGTGTTTTTCCCATATTACCAAGTCTTAGCATGTAAAAGAAGTTTAGGGGGAGGATCTCTTTGTCAAAATGAGTTAACTTCATCATAATCTCAACCAAAATTCTGGCACACATTCATTTTCATGTCTCCTATAAAAGCGTATGGCAACTCGAACAGCTGTTAACTTTGAACTGACTGGTTTTGGATCTCCTGAGAAGAAAAAAAACAAGTCCAACAGAAGAGTGTAAGCTGATAGAAAAAGATTGCCCGGTCTCGTCAGCAGTAGGACCAATTTCCTACACAGAAAAGCTGTGAGCCCTTCGGTGCCCAAACACACAGTGGGTTATTGCCAGTGATTTGCCGATGAGCATCTACAGACAAGATAATGGTGAGGTGGGGGCAGAGTCAGGCTACAAGCTTTGAACCTCTTGCACATTTTTGTTTTCACACTCAGCTGGGCTGTCTTTTGTATCTGTTTCCCCGCTTCCTACAACCACCCTGGTTATGAGGGGATGGGGTAGCAAGTACAGTTTGGGCATCGAAATATGTCCTCTGCTCCTATTTCATTTGCAATATGCATATTTATTTCAAATAATATTTTTGAAAGCCTGAACTTTTTTTCTTTTTTTTTTTCTTTTTTTTTTTTTTTTAAAGAAAGCTGCAACAATAGAGAGATGGGGCTTTCATTTGCTTCCCCTGAAGTCAGCATCCAGCTCCTATTGTTTTCAGAAATGAAGGATCAAGTTCATGACATGTTTATAAGACAATACAAAGGGAAGGCAGAAAACATAACAAAAGTATAAATATCTCTATACACCTATCTATATATAAAAGTAAAAACTTTTAAAGCAGCCTGTTTGTTCCTATTTCAAGAACTGCACAAATGGTCCTATTAACATCTGAATACACTGTATCGCATTGTTTGACTGAAGGGAAGGAAAAGAAAAGCAACAGAAAGTTTGAGAGCACTTGAAAAGTGCAGTACAGGATTGCGCAGTGCTAGAGAAGGGAATATTGAAGACAGGCTTGGATCCTGAAGTCACTTTGTGAAAGGCTCTTTGTGTGGACTTCTTCAGAGAGCATGGGGCTGTCTCAGAGCATCTCCCAGACTTCAGAATATATCTGGGCTGCAGATCTTCACAGGAACCACAGATGCAAACTCACATAGCAGCTTAATCCCTGCATGCACTGAAGGGAATACATGTCCTGAGGTCTCTCCAGTTACTTTTTGGAATGTCTTCCTCGTCTGATTGTATTTTTTAGCGGTGTCCTGCTTTTATTAGTCTCAAAAGCCTATGCTCTATGATCATGTGGTATTATTCACTGACATGGACTCTTTTAAAGTGACTACCAAACTGACAATTTGTCAAATCCCCACGAATGCCTGTGGCTGTCAGAAGTGCCTGGAAGCTTAGTTCATGTCTGAGTGGCATAGCATTTACCTCTTCAGTCACCCTTCTGTCTTTTGTAGTTTCTTAGCCCTCACCATATATCTTCCAAATGTGTATTACAGCTGGGAAAAAAGGGCAGCCATGGGTTACAGTTGATAGCCCTGGTATTTTTATGCTGCAATGTAAAAATATTTTACCCTGTCATTTTCCCCTCAGAATAGTCATTGATATCATAAGTAAGGGCACTTTCAGAACTTCTGCAGTTATTGACTCTAATTTCTTCATAACAGAACCTGATACTTTGCCTTAAAATTATTGAATATTGATAGTGTAATCTAATTAATTTTATTCAGAAAATAATGCATTTAAATTCTACTTCCTTTCTGGAAAAGGGAGGCTTCCACCTCCAGGAAAAGATAGGTTTTGTTTATATTTTCCTCAAGCTATTTTTAAGTGCCTTGGGTTATACTCACACAAGGACTCAGGCAACAGTGAGAAATGCAGGTCATATCTTCTAGACACCTTGCTTCTTATTAGGACCCACGACCCTGAGTCAAATTAAATTTGATGTCTTGTACACAGCACATGAATAACACGTAATTTCAAAGGAGCCTCCAGAAAAAGCTTAGTCATGAGGCTATAGGTTATTCTGAGGTGACAGAGTTTGGGCATTAAGCTAGTTGTTCAGATGTTGGGCATCATCAAGACTTAGGTAAATACATGCACAGACAGAGGCAGGGCTTTAAGAAAAATCACAGACAGATGCCTACCTCTTTTGGTCTCTCAAGCACTGAGACACAAACCCCATATTCTTAAGGTTCTTAAATGCTTGGGTTAGACCTCCAAATTAGTTGGCAAGGTCTAAAATCTGTCCTAGTCTTTTAAGAGAATTAACCTTAAATTGCTTCAAATGTCAATTGTTACTTGAACAGAGGTGAGCTGTGCAAAATGATCCAAATGTTGCCATTTTAAGGTGGAAGCATGCTGTTTCAATGTTCTTTCTAACAG
The DNA here is from genome assembly GCA_000699545.1 of Podiceps cristatus. Taxonomy (NCBI): domain Eukaryota; kingdom Metazoa; phylum Chordata; class Aves; order Podicipediformes; family Podicipedidae; genus Podiceps; species Podiceps cristatus. The sequence continues at coordinate 27,332 of KL262334.1, read as the reverse complement.
AAAGATTGAAACAAAAAAAACCACCACTTTTTACAGATAACAGCTACCCAAATATTTCTTTGGTAGTTTAATTATTCCTTTTGATTTTCCCTAAGATCAAATGTCCTTTTATATAGTACATACAGAACTACATTGAACTTGCTGACAAATGCTATATGCAATCTGACAACGCTGCAAAACAAAGGAGTTAATATGATCTTAAACGAGATGTTCACAGAAGACCTTTTACTATTTAGTTGGCAGATTCCATTTCTTTGGCTCAGTGCAAATCTCTAAAACAAGTTTCAGATGTAACCTACATTATGGTGTCAGGTTAGAAGAAAAATATCTTGTCCAAAAGTGTGCAAAGAATTAAAACAGTATTTTCCCTCAGCTGGCTACTTATGAGCAAGATGCTGAAAAGTAATATTATCAGTTCTTGGGAGAATTATTTTTAAATTAGCTTTTAATTCCATGGTGAAATAAAAGCCAGTTTTACTCTCCAAAAAGATACATTTCATTCAGAAAAATAAAAAACAGAAAAATTTTTGTTTTGAAGTGTTCTTAAAGTTACTTTCTGAAACCATAATGTATATATTTTAAACTTTAACTTTTTACACAAGAATTATCAATAAAATCTATTCTACTTCATATATTGCAGATCAAGGACAGAATTGATTCAACCGTCCTATACAGCATTCATGATTTTTTATCCAAAGATGCTTATTCATTGTTAATGTGTATTTTCACATGTACAATAAAATGGAATAAAAAACATATATACATTTTCTGTAACTGAGGTAAACCTTTCATCGTGAACTTCTTACTCGGCATGGGTGACCAGAACCTAGGAAATGCGATTGTTTCATCAATGTTGACTGTAAATATCCATTTACACAGATGTAAGTTCAGAACAAATCTGGTAAAGCCCATGAACATATTCTGGATTTTCAGCAGCCTAAATGACAGTAGAAGTGTATCCCCATCTGCCCCTGACAGTGTTTCACTTAAGTGTTATTTAAAACAAATTTCCAGTGCAATAAAGCCTCTCCCCTCTGCAAACGTAAATTATATTTAATATGCCTGGGAACAAGTGAGGCTGCCAAAGTCTGAGGCAAGCCAGCCTTTATGACTTCAGTCCGTTCTCAGCCCTTGATTACAATTTGATTTCCTTTGGCATCAAAAGACAAACTATTTTAGTGAACAATGTTCTTCCTTTACCAAGAGTGAGCTCTAGTTACTTGGCAGAGGGCCTATTTACTTGCAGACAACATGTCCAACCTCCCAGCAATAGCAGACCCGTGGACTTTGATTTAAAGCAGCACAAAGTAAGAAAAACAGAACAGAATGTATATTGCTCACTTGAGAGGCTTATTGTTTAAACGGCCTACTTATCATCAGACTGTGCTCCAATCCTCAACACTTTCTTTTGTGTACTTTATGTCAGACATATGGCCATGTTGGGATGCTGACAGCAGTTTTAACACTGCTACACTATACGTACTACTTGTAATTTGTTCTATCTTATAGCCAGGGCTTTCTTCGAAGAAGAAAGTGAATTTTAAACGCTGCTGTTAATAACTGTAACTGTCTGACAAGACGATATAAAAGTGATGTGCTGGGAATGACGGCAGGGTTCATTCATCTGCACTGAGAGCCTTGTAGATGTTAAAAGCATTTAAAATAAAGCATCTATTATAGTAAGAAATGAAACCCACAAAGGCTCCTGAATTCAGTAACACAAAATAAAATGTTCCCATACTCTTAGCTCCCTGCCCCACCATGTCACCAAAAAAAAAAAAAAAAGTGAAACACGTTTCAAACAGACACAAATTTCACTCAGCCTTTTTGTTTACCTCCACCTTTAGGTAACCATGTATCTCCCTCAGGCTTGCAATAGCATGCTTTTCCTCTTCTCATCACCATCTGAGCACCAAGAATGCCCTTTTCCCTCTTCTTCTGTTTGTTTGTGTTACTGAAGGACCTTAAACCCCAGAGGGTGATGAGGAGGGAAGAGCAGGTGAGGCAGCCCTGGAGTCCCAGGCAGCCAGGGCCAGGGCCAGGGCCAGGCAGGAGCCTTCCTGCCTGCAGACCAGCACCAGGCTTTCCTTGCATTTTCCCCAGAAACTTCCCTGGGGCCAAAGTGCCTCCAGAACGTATTAGGCTCCTTTTGGGTTTCAGCTGAATTTTATACCTTACAAGATCTTATCAGCTCCACTGTAGAGTAAGAAGCTTCCAACAGTTAAACTCTTACATTAGAAAATGTCCTTTCATTTACAAAAAAAAAAAAAAAAAAAAAAAACAACATGTGAGGAAATATCCTGGTTCAGGGACTGTTTTATTTAAAAAAATCTCATAGAAATTCTTGATAATGCCAGAACTGTATTTTATTATTAATGTTTTTTGTTTTGTCAAAAGTAGAACAAAAAAATTACAGCTCTGAATCAGAGCACGATATTTCAATGGTCTCTGTGTCGGTCTCCCATTATTTGGTCAAAATTTCAGTCAATTTTGGAATTTAAAAAATGAAATTAAATCTCAGAATTTTTTAAAAAAATAGACATTTCGAAGTTTAGCCAGCTTTGCTCAAGATCACAATCCATCTGAAGAGAAGAATGAGATTATCTAACCTAACTTCTTTCACTACTATAGCAGAGACACTAGACTGAAACAGAAATGAACATCACAGAATTATAACACCAGGTAAAACAATCAAAATAATTAGAAAAATGACATGTTTACCTATCTGGTTGAAAAATTCAAAAGCACATTAGCAAGGAAAGGGAGGAAAAGGGAGAGAAGGGATTATATATGTGTCTGAACTATTATTGATAGTAAAAATGAAATTGCATAAGATCATTAAGGCCTTGAGCATTGTGTCATTGTCATGATGAATAAAGAATAAGGTCTGGGGGAAAAAAATAAATGTCTCCTGTGCACTCTGAAGATTGTCATAAGTAATAAAAGGAAAGTGCAGCTGGTTGTGCATTCTGAGAATATGTTCATTGTGAGTCTGCTGGAGTAGAACAAGAAGGTAGGCTGGAAGGAAATAATGTTGTTATATCTCAGCTGGAAAATTCCTGTAATATTTAAGGAAAAATAGTAGAAAAAAATCTACAGAGATTTTTTTAACCATTCCCGTATTTATTGAGAAATAAGACCAATATAGGGTAGTTCAAAAATGCTGAAGGATTATTACTGTGTAAGTTTTAGGATAAATTTTGTAGAATTGTGATTTATTTTTTTATGGAATCTTACTGAGCTAACCCCAATGAAATATAACAGATTTGATTTGCTGGCATAACTCTCAGAAATCTCTGTATTGCTTGTTCATTCTGGCAAACAGGAATTGGAGAATCGCTGCACTGCAGCCATATTCTCTTTTCCCTTAAACATTGGGATAGTCGGATACCTCAAAAACTGGCTAAGCAGGGTTGTGCACAATTTAACAAAGAGTAATATTCAGAGTCAATGCTTATGCCCCTGTCACACTGACATGATCCATGTGAAGCACTGAGCTGATGTTTCTCTACAGTGAGACAGATTGTCAGGCATGAATTTACTCTGAGGGCATTTATGTCGTTTTCCCTATCAGTGAAAAACCACAGAAAGTCAGAGAAACCATCAAGTAGATGCTTTCTTGGGTGATTCACCTGTGCCTTAAGAGACACATCTAAATAATCTCTTTTGTAACTTCATGAAGGCAGTAATCTGACCTCACTTTATAAGAGATTACTCTTAGCAGTTAGTTACTGAATACTATGTTACTGAATATTTTGTTACTGGTCCATGTCATTCTCCCAGTTAGAGGAATTCCATTTTGCTCACTGTACCACAGACAGAAAGAGCTGCTGTCCCCCAGCGCTTAAGACACATACCCAAGATGCTGGCTCAAGTCTCAGCTCCAATGATTGCCTCATCAATTATGGGAAATAAGACTCCAACATCGTGATGGATGGAGCTCTCTCAAAGTTCAGTTTGAAGTCCCGTCACCAAAAGAAAGGACTGGGATATAGCTTGTCACTGTCAAGGACAAAAACCAGAAATCAGCTGAAGAGTATGTTGTGTATGTTTTATGCACCAAGCTCACAGGAGACAAAAGCAGGTGAATGGTGCATTTGAGTAGCCGTATTTTGGAGGCTGGGAAGCTTGTGTGTCAGCTAGGAAACCTATTGTGGGATGGTCAGCAGGCACAGTGGCTACCTAAGACACCATCTAAGCTGTGTACACTTACACACTTAAATGCTGACAAGGTATTGAAGCGGATCGATGCAGCTGAGGACAACTTTGAGGGTGTCAGTCATGCCTAAAGGTGAACCTGGGCACTCTTTAGGGAGAGGTAGGTGCCTTACATCTTTAAGACTCTAGATTTCAGGTGGCAACCGTTCCTCCACATACAGAAGTGCAAAGCTAATAAACTTTAAATAATGTTTTGGACAAGGACAATGAGAGCTAAAAATGAACTAGCTCAATATTCTACTCTGCATCCTCCCTATCTCACTGGTCTCCATCATCCTCTTCTCTCAGGCCTCCAAAGCTCATTCACATTCTAAGCAAAGAAGAAAATTACAATAACACTGCCATTTTAAAACTTCAAATACAAGAGCCAAATTCATCCCTGATGTGATCTCATTAGCTTAATGAGATTACACTAGGGATGTAATTGTCCCAAGGACTAAATTAAATGAACAGTAATATATGTTTTTTGTAAAATCCTGTAATATGCTTTCATTAACTTTGTTCCCCTAACCACATATTTAACCTCTCTTCCTCTCTTTCCACTCATTGTCAGTCTAAATGCAGCTCATCACCTAGGTAAGATTAAGCACATTAACTACATGAAGGAGTCAGTATGCTGAATTTACCTATTAATTTTTTCTCCCACCCTCTTAATGGACTGATTTCAACTCTGTGAAGCAAAAAGCAAATATTGCTTCTCCCCATAATGAAAAGTTTAAAAAAAAAAAAAAAAAAAAAAAAAAAAAAAAAAGCATTAGGTACCAGGTGCATTTTTTAATTGTATTTTTTTCTTCATTCTCTCTCCCTCTCTATCTCCTCCAAGCTGGCAAAAATCCAATGACTGTTTTGCTGCATCATGTATGAAATGTTTCGCTTCATTGTAATACCAAGGCTGCAATCCTTCTTTCAAACTGTGACTATTAATATGTATTTCATCTTCTGGCTTTCCTGAGCCAAAGCAAATGAACTGTGGCCTCATTGAAATGATACGGTCTCTTGACCCTTTGTGCCATTTAAAATGATGTAACCTGAACCATTTTAATCTGAAGGTTGGAACAAGTCAAAAACTGTAATGAGTTCAGGACACTTCAAGACATCAGAAGAACTATCTTGCCATAAAAGATGCATCTTTTGCATATAGAAGCTATAACATCCTATACCTCATGAGCGACACAGTCATAAAAAAACTGCCCAGTAGTAGTTTTTTCTACCCCTTCCCAGAGATGACGTCAGAGACCAGGTCTTGCACAAGGGATGAAATATTGATAATAAAAGTGACACCAAAGTTAAATGCCTCTGTCAACTTTTCCAACAGAATAAACGTTTTGGTGAGGGTTTAAACCTATGCAATTTCTAAACCATCGGACTAGTAAAAACTTAGGGAAAATGCTGCCTTCCAGTGAGCTGGGTTTGTTACAGATTTTGAGAATAACATGTTTGTGTCTCCAGCCCGCTCTGAGATGCCACTTCTGAAATAACCTTCAGATATGTTTGGAGTTCCTTCCCACTCCCACTGTGATCACATCCAGAGATCTCATGGACTCCATAGACCTCAGACAAGATTTGATTCTACTGAAGTCAGTGAAAGATGAATCTAATAAAACCTTACATGTTGGTTTGAGTTTTTGTAAGATGCTAAACACTTTATAAAATGGGAGGAGTCCAGTTTTACAAGTGGGAAAACTGAGTGATAACCATCCCAGCCTGGAAAGCAATTAAACTAGGCACAAAAACTCTGTCCCAAATGTCAAATCCAACGGATCATCCTACTTTTTTTAATAGTTTAAGGAACAGCTTCTCCTCGTACTATGCAGTGATGAGTTAGTGCTCTGTTCTCATCTTGAGAGCTAACAATCTAATGGCAAAGGAAAAAGGCAAATTAAACAAGGCAGAATGAATCCAGACTGCAGAGCATCCAGCAGAGCTGAACGTAACAAGCTTGAATTAAATAATTAGAATACCAAGAAAAAAAATCCTTCAGAGAGCAAAGGCTGTTCTTGGTCACTGATTGCTGTTTAAATTGGTTTGGCCTCTAACGATTTAGAGATGGTCAAAATGCATAAATTTCCCCAAGCTTTATGTGCTTGGCTGTGATGAATAAAGAAAGGGAAAAGTCCAATTTGCATAGTACATTATTATAGATGGTTAAGCCTTTAAGTGGATTAATAAAGTTTGGTACTTTTAAAGTCATAGGTTTGTAGTAAATGACAGGCAATCGAGTTAAAAATAAAATGAAAACAACATACACGCACACTGATTAGAAACAAGTACAATACCTATTTACCAAGGTTAAGGTCAAAGAGCTATTATAGTCAGATAACCAAAACATCTGCACAGGAAAAGCTTTCAAATTTCACCAAATTATGTATCAAATAATTTTATGGGTCTCGTGGTACTGTTGAAATCCTTGAAGACTGATGTGTGCTGAAATACCTTGCCAGCTTGGAACTCCAGCTAAAACCCTTCTGATGATAGTTATTCATTCACTTTCCAAGTGTTTTTCTCTATTAAAAGATGAAAAATTTTTTGTGACATGGTTTGGCATCAGAATGAGAGAAATAAAAAAAAACTACCTGTCCTGAAATCCAAAAAATAAATCCTATATTGCAAATTTCACCCCAACAAGGTTTTTACCTAAAGAGAAACTGTGTATTAAAGAACAAATTGTGACTGCACTGGTGACAGTACTTTTTTTTTTTTTTTTAGTTTCTGGTTAAATGAGAAAGAAAATTTGTGACCTAGTTATAATACATTTTTTATACATTTGTAACAAAATGAAAAGAAAAAAAGTAATATGAAACTGGATGGAGTTTTGTACATGAAACGAAGTGGTTTAATATTAAAAATCTTAAACATAAACTGTATATCAAAATATAATTTCAAAATGAAAAAAGTAAATATTTCAACTACATGATGCTAAAATGAAAGTTACTTTATCTTGTCAAAAAATTCTATTATTTTAGGACAAAGCAACTTAATTAATGAGACAAAAATTCACAAGATATGTCCCAAAACTACATTTTACAGCTTAAAAAAATGAAAGCAAATAAAAGCCTTGCACTACGTTGGCAAACATTACTTTGGGTTACTCCTGTCAGCAGATCTTGGATAAGAACTGCCGTGTAAATGCAAATTACACTTACATTTTATAAAACAATGTAATTTAAAAAGGAAAGTACCTGTAGTCTTCCAGTATCTAAATTCATTATATTTGTAATTACAGCAGCAGACATGGTCTCAAACAAGTCTAATAATCCCTACTACTCTCTAGTGCACTGGTCTGAGTTTCTAAATGATAAACTGAAATTTTCACTTCTTTCATTTTTTTTATGTATATATAAATATGTAAATATTATGTAAGAATATGTACTATTATTTTTACGTATAGCTTTACTTACATAAAATTGCATTATTCAGGGTTTGACTACTACAAGCACACAATAAAAAAGGAACATGCATTTCCATTACTTAAGGTGCCCATATTAGATTCCCAAATACAGAATGGGCATATACCACTCAAAAATCTATGTTCCACAAGCTTCTCTTCACGAAGAAAAACATTTCATCAGTAACTGAATGTGAATTTTGAAAATACAGGGAAAACAACCTCAAAAAAGGAGCCATTGAAGAAAAATACAAAGCACAAGGTATGGAGGGGGCCAAGGCCTCCCTCAGCCCCCAGGATGTGACTGAAGAAGCTTGCTTAGTGCGAGCACCATGTCCTCCTCCTTTTAAATAATTAAATATCATTTCTATATAGAAATGCTAGTTTTACAGAATTGGACGTAGTGATCAGTTTAGCTCATAATACCTCGATGGGGGTCTTTGAAAGACAGTTATGTAGGTAAGCAATTAATAAAAATAATAAATAGGTGTACAAAGTCACTGATTGACAGTATTTTAAAGGAGCTACTAGCTGGAATTTCAGTCCTAGCGGAGGCTTTTGTACTAGCAAAATTAAATTCAGGCCTAGGCAGCGCTGCTGCTTGGAGAGCACTGCCGGTCATGCTCTGCAGGGAGGTCAGTGCAGCCAGGGGTCCGGGTTGCCTTGGCACCTCTGGTACCAACATCACCGCTCCAGCTGTTTCCAGTTGTGTTCAGTGTGCAGGCAGTGAGGCTCTGAGTTCCGACACCAAGCTTTGTTTCGTAGCTTGCATTTGGAATGAGATTGCAAAGGGTTAGCCAAATGTTAGTCAGGTGGTGTCTGCTTTGGTTGCATAAGGTACTGTGAGTATCTGGGAATCCCTGAGAAAGTCAAAGGAAACTGCTTTGTGGGCGTCGCTTCAAAGGGCTGGGATGGACAGTGTGCTGGATTCTTTTTCCCAACAGTATCTAAATTTGACTCCATTGTTCTTTTTTTTCTTTTTTTTCTGCTTAGTACTAAACTTGGATCCCAGCCAGCAAGGGACAACAATATCTTGACAGAGAACCTCATGCATCCCACACAGGTCATCTACATTGTCCGGGATCCATGTGCATCAGAGATTACAACAGTGGAAAACAAAAGAATTACGCAACAGAAAGGTCTTGATGAGAGTAAACAAGAGAAACGTGACTTACTGCTGAAGCACTTTCCTGCCTGTAGTTGAAGCAGAAGGACAAGAGGAGGTCCACCCTTCAAATCTTCTCAGACAGTAACATAAAAATGCAGCGAATAAGCAACTGGAGTCTCATGTACTGTTGTCCACTGTTTCTGTTTAGTCAGTACTGTTCCTTTAGAGCAGAGATAAAGGACTAAATCAAGTGCAATTTCATACAAAAACATGCATTTGTTTTAAGATCCAACTGATAACATTGATAAAGTCTTAGGTAAATTAAAAGTGTGTTACTAAATCAAAAGGAAAATCAGCCATACCCGTGAGAGAGCTTGACTGAGAGGAAGACTGCGGGACCATTAAAATCCTGGTCTGCTCTGAATGAGGTCACTTGAGCTCATGTTAGCTGTCAGAGTGGGGTGGCCAGCCTAAGCTAGTTCAGAGCCCTTGGCACAACCGTCCCTCTGAGCACCTGCTCTGGGTATGGTTCAGCTTGCCAAGGCTTAGCAGGCTCCCCAGCCCCAGGAGCGTGTGTCCATGGCATCATTGCCCTCACTTTTAATGCTGCCTTTGGCTCTGCACGTGCCAGCCGTGGACCATCCCAGCTCTGAAGGAAGGGGATTGCAAAATAGCGAGTATTAAGCTGGGGACTAAATCCTGCTCACACTCTTTTCTCCCGCAACTCGATGGCAGCAGCACATTGCTTCAGTGGGCACAGGTGCATCAGCTCCATTGGAAAGCGGAGACCCAGTCAGAAACAGGCTGAAGGTGGGGTTGAATATATACAAAAATTGATGGGCAGCTTACTATCCAGAAGCGCTTGGAAAGACACTGCCTAGTGACCTGAGATGATGGGAAGCCTCGAGGCACACCGAATACCTGTCCCTATGTGTGCATTGACTATTTGGTATAGTCAGACTTTAGTTTCTTGTCCTTTTGGTGTGAAAGCTTGTGTGGCCTCTGTAAGAGCTGCTTTTTGAGATATCCTTAAGGGCAGTGCAAGTTGAAAGCAATCAGAGGTAGCTCAAGCATTGGATTTAAGCAGAATTTAGGCATATATGACAAAGATGTAGTAGTCTGAAAAGCCTTTCTCAGCTGCTGCCTAATCCTGCAGCTACCTAAAGTCCTTTGGTAAATCCATGGAATTTTTGCTAGTCCAGAATGCACTGATGTACCTCTGCTTTAATAGGACTAATTCATCAAACACATTCCTCTTACCTAAACCAGATCAGAATAAAAAAATCAGATGCTTCTCTACCTATTTTGACAGCATGATCCAATAAGTATTCTCAGAGCATACCTAGCATCCACACACAGCATTAGGACCCACACTAAGTGTGCTGCTTCCCTTTAAGATAAAACTTAATGATTGTTACATTCAGTCAGGATGGAGAAAATAGATACAGCTGCCTCCCTTATTGAACAAATCCACAACCATCATCTCCCCAAGAGAATGCTATAACCACCAGGATAGATTATTCAAAATAAGGGTAGTCTCAAATCAATGCTGTTGATGCAGTGCTACTGTGCACAGTAGTTAATTGTCGACAGCAGGTCAAAAGAAGTGTTTATTCTCCTTTATTTGGCACTTGTGAGGCTGCATCTGCACTCTCCAGTATTAGGCACCCCTCTGCAAGAAAGATGTTGAGAGACTGGAGCAAGTCCAGAGGAGAGGCAGCAGGATGAGCACATGGCATATGAGGAGAGGCTGGGAGAATTACGTTTCTTCAGCCCTGAGAGAAGAAGGTGAAATCTCACTGCTCTCTGCAGCTGCCAAATGGAAGGATGCAGAGAGGACAGAGCTAGTCTCTTCCCGGAAAAAGAGCACTGAAGATCTCATGCATTGATGGCATGAGAAATGGTGGGCACAAGTTGGAAAACAGGAAATTGTCTCTAGATGTAAGGGGGAAAAAAGTACCACAGAGATGGTCGGACACCTGAGCAGGTTGCCCAGAAAGGCTGTGGAAGCACTACGTTTGGAGATATGGGCAAGTCTCCCGGCAACCCGATCTAACTGAGCCTGCTTTGTGCAGGGGACTGAAGGTGATGACCTCAGCATGTCCCCTCCAACCGCAGTTTTTCTATGATTCTGTGACTCTGTGAAAGGAAAGAACAATAGATGAAGGCCCACTGTAACCTCGTAGTTGGAGTACTTGGTTTGCAAGAGGAATTCTGAATTCTGGTCCCTAGAACTAAATGTCTGCTTATCTATGTTTATATAAACAGACAGGCACAGAGGGAGGTGTTAAAGCTCTGTTAAAAACAATAGACAAAAAAGAGCCACTCCTTTTTAAAATGCCTCCAGGGCAAAGCTTACACTCTGAGCTGCAGAATAGACATGAAGAGGAGCATCTCTAGAAACTGCAAGTGAGAAGACCAGTGAGTGGGATTTGAGACATATCCCCAGCCTTCCAACTGGTTAGATTTAGGCAGGATTACACCCATTTGCTGACCCCAGGTAGCTCTCTCCCTCTATTCTAAAATGCCTAATTTTCTCTATGCTTTTCTACAAGAAGGCTGTGTACCTCAATCCCACCCAAGCCTTTGGGTGTCTTAACTGAAGCATTCCCTAGCACTTATTAGATTTCCTACAAACATATCAATAGTCTTGAAAAGTTTCTCCCTTCCATGAACTAAATTCACAAGCTTTCACTTGTTATATGGTCTATTTCTAATACACTTTACAAAAAGGGGTTTTAACCCCCTGATCTTCAAGTTAGTAGACATTATAGTATTTAAATTATGAAAGTGGACACTGCCTCATTCAGAGATAGCCTGATCTTTATACATACATGCTTTATGTGATATCATTGTTCTCATGCAGTCTCCCCATAACTGTTATCTGTTATCTCTTGTTTTACAATGTATTCTCTTGAGAAACTGTGAAAGGGAAAACTAATTTCCAGTTCTGTGCTTTTTTTTAAAGACCTCACTACATGAGGTCTTTGTTACGGCTGCAGGCCCCAGGTGCTATAGTTATATGATAGTGTTTTATTATAATAATTGATATTATTATAGACTTTGTAAGAAAGAGGGAGGTGTAATTACTAAATTAAGCAGGAAGATGGTATGGTCAGTGAGGACTGAAGTGTAAGGAAATAGTTGCAAGAAAAGGGAAAACTCTTTTTATATCTTATTAAAAATAGGAATCAACATTTTTGGAAGATGGTATGGTCAGTGAGGACTGAAGTGTAAGGAAATAGTTTCAAGAAAAGGAAAAACTATTTTTATACCTTGTTAAAAATAGGCATCAGCATTTCATCTTCTCATATACCCATATAAATAGAATAGACTTCACCTATGCAAAAGCCTGAAAATGAGTTCAGCATGAAAATAATATTTTGCTCATGCAAATCTATTGTAAATCATTTTTAAAATATTTTCACCTTTGCTCCATGTAATTAATTATTGAAATAATGCTTCTCTTACTGTTCTTACCATTCTTACTGAGTGTGAAGGTTCTGAACTATATATTGCTCACAAATCAGTACTGAATTTGACACTAGTGATATAAGAAAGTAGAGGTGGATGTTTAAGAGATTTCATGCAGGCAGGAAATGCTGATATGTTACAGAACAAAATAAATTTCCCACCGTGATAGGTAGGTTGGAATCTATTTCCAAACTATAGCAGAAGTCTCTGTCTTAATGTCGCTAATCATATTAGCTAAATATCACAGCAGGTAAAATGAGTTTTCAATAACACTGCTGAGTAATTTTCCAGCTAGTTTCATGCTTGGGATAATCTTATTTTTTTTCTTTGTAAGTTTTGCATGGATATACTGGGGCAATTATCTTCAGGCATTTGGAAACTAAGCTAGCACAGCAGCTTGCCAGTCTGCCTTAGTGTGACCCACTGTGGTGTTTATGTTCTGCATGCCAGTTGTTATTAGCTCACATGTGCATGGAATACCATTTTCCTCTTTATTGATTTAACATAATGGTATACCGTGGAGAGAGTTTTACAGAAGGGATAGGATCTGAATAGAAAGACCTTCCTTCAAAGTAGGTATTTATTATCCATACACAGGAAATTTCACTCATTCCTCCCATTTTATTTTATTCATGAACACCAAAATGGATATCATGGAGGAGATTAAAGATTAATAGATAATGGAGAAAATAATTGCAATTATGTTCTGAGCAATCACAGTTTGCCTAGTGTTATATAAATATTTTCGCAATCTGAGGCATTTGTACAATAACGGCCAGATTAAGACTGTCTACCACAGGAGAGGATAAGTTTCACAGTAAATTTCTCAGTAAATTCAACAAGTGCAGTGTCCTTCTCTAACACTGTGGTTACATCCCTCTCAGAGATAAGGCTGACTTAAACATCTCTTTACTTCCCCACCACAAAGCTGCTTCCAGTCTGTCCCTTCGGTTGGGCATGGTGAGTCAGGTCAGAGAACTATACAGATGTAAAAAAAACCAAAACAAAACCAAAAACAAACCCCACAAAAACAAAACAAAAAACCCTCAGAGAAGAAAAAAGATATTTAAAGTTATTTTTCTTTTATCCTAGTCTAGTGCTTACTCTGCCTCATAACCAATTGCAGCAGAGCAACACAGGGAGCAATACATAGGAGGAACAGAAAGGCAGGGGTGGCAAGGTGAGGGATGTTTATGTCCACAAAACTGCAGAAGAATATGCACGGAAACAGGACTCAAAAAGAGAGAAAAGAGAAAGGTGTCATGTGCCCAGATTTGCTCAGAATTTGAAATTTTCATTAAAAAGAGAGATAATATCCTAAGATGAATGAGGAAATGGAAGCCAAGCATTATACAGCAAGATTACATACCTCAGGCTAGATCAGGGAAGAGAGCAAGCCCACGGTAAGGGAGTACAGATGCACAGAGGTCCCTTTCTTCTGCCTTTTCTCCACGCGGTACAGAAGGCCGAACCCCTCACACTGCATTGGGAACATGGAGCTCCAGTCCCACAGCAGAGGAGTGGACAAGTTGTCCAAAGCCACCTGCTGCTCTTGAGACACAGACCTACAGGTATGCGGAGGTGAGTCTGCTTCTTTGGGGCCAGTCGTTGGCAACTTGTAATCGTAGAATCATAGAATCATGTAGGTTGGCAGAGACCTTTAAGATCATTGAGTCCAGCTGTTAACATATCACTGCCAAGTCCACCACTAAACTATGTCCCTAGAATGTACTTACATTAATGCCTCAGCTTTGCCTAAGTATGCCAAAAAAGTGCTGGACCAAAGGAGTAAAGAAGTAAAACCTGCAGGCCTAGAAAATATGAACAGCCTGGCTCAAGTGAGCTGTATTCATTTAAAAAAAAAAAAATCCACAACTTGGGAAAGGACTAATAATACAAGACACAAATTATTGTTCCAGTCTTTCTCCACCTTTCTTGGCAGAGTCCATGAAGTTTCAGTCTAAACATGCAGTTCATGTCTGAAGTCCTCTGTAGTATCTGGCAAAAATGGGAGGAAAATGGGTTTTGGTTCATCGTATGCAAGGATAACCTTACACGGAAAGCCACAATGGTTCAATCAGTGCTGATATGCTTTGAAATAGATCATAAATATTTGTATCCCATTCACCTTATGTTGTGTGTTAAATAATAAAAGACAACACAAAGAAAATGTTTTAGGAAGTGACTTGAACAAGGACAAGTAGTTAAATTGCTAAACGTAAAGAAATTAAGAGATCCTGAAGCAGGCATGATTGTAAACACCCAAATGGACAGAACCCCTCTAATTTTGACCCACACCTACTAATGTGAGCCTTCAAACCCCAAAAGCCTAATTTCCAACAGATTTGTGTCATGTGGTTCTCTTCTGTTTTAACTGAGTTTGAACAAAACAGCAACTTAATTTTTATATATACTTTTAATACACTGGGTAGTCCATGCAGAAGAAAGACAATTATATGTCCTAACTGTGGGGAAACCTTGAGTCAGTGTTTGTGCCTTATTAAACATCAGAGGACCAGCCTGTCAGCTGTGAGTGACATCATGTGTATATGTCTTGATCTCCAAAACAAAATTACAATGACTAGGAAGATTTTGGTTTGCTTTGCTTCCCCCCTGCCCTTCAGTTAAGCCACTCATAACATACTCATCCAAAGTTCTCTGACTCCTACCTGCGTTCATGCCCCATCCCTTATCCTCACTGAGGGCATCAAGCAGGTTCTCTACTTGGCTGCTCTTTTTGAGAACCACGTGAGATGTCTGTATCTTTCACATACCAACCTCTCTGTCTGGTTTGGAAGTTGGCCAGTGGGTTCCAAAGTGATTAAGAAGAGAAAAATGAGAGTGAGCAGAGTGACAGGCAACGTGGTAACAGCAGCTTCACTTCTTTTGGAAACCAGACAAAAATAGATGCTTGCATATCCTAAATGCCAAAATTAAGTAGAAGGCAACTTTTCTGTGCTTCCGGTCTAAACGGAAACCAGATGTTCCAGGGTTATTTTCTCTAGTCCTTCAGAGAAGAGTTGTTTTGTCAATACGTTACTTCCTCCGTCACGGCCTGAGACTTTTTCCGCTGGTTTTCAAGTGCACTTAAGGCTGGGGGGGCAGCCAACAAACCTTTCTCCAGGATTTTGGAAAGTCATTATAGAAAAACATGTTCAGCACAAATAAGTGTGTGTTCATATTTTCGGGGCTTAAATCTGTTTTCTTCTTTCAGATAAGAATAGCCAAATTCTCAGCTTGTCTAAATTAACACAGAATCATTCAGCAGCACCGAGCCAATCTAAACCAATCGAGAGTCCTTGTATGTAAAACTGGATAATTTCCCACACACGTCAGGTTTGATAGTTGTGCTGGCAGAAGTGTGGAAACCACTTCTTGTTTAGATGTTGCTGTTGAGATCAAGAAACTGGTCTTAATTCTCCAGCCTATGGTTTGCTCCTACAGACAATCAAGTGGCAATCCCCAACAAAGGGAGCGTTGGGAAGGTATTGGGGAAGGAAAGCAGGTAAAAGGCCAAACTAAAAGAAGTCAACTAGGAAATCTTTGAAAAGAAATATTACCTAGTTTTAATAATAATAATAACAATAATAATAATAATGATGATGATGATAATAACAAAGAAATCTAGAATAATAGGTATCCTATCAGACTTTCTTCTGATGGGAAGATAAGAAATAAAATTTTATTGAGGAGGATAAATATCTATTAATTCAGCAGATTGTTATTATACATTGGAGATGGGTAGCTCTAATTCGGGTTTAACACACTCCAGTTCGGAGTAGATTGATGCAAGAACTTAATTTTACATGTTGAAAATTATCAAAATACATTCTCACCACCAAGGATTCAATCTTCAGAGGTTTATACATTTAACCTTACATGCTACCATCATGGGACAAATCAGGACATGTAAAAATTGAGGTAACACCTCTTTTGCAGGAAAAGGACCATAACCAGTAAAAGTGAGGACACATGCACTCTTTGAATCCAAGTCTTAACGTCAGTTCCAATGTTGATACAAGCAATGACAATTTCTTACTCTAATGAGACAGGACATATGAATGTTTTTTCTGCCACTCTTATTTTTCTAGATCAAAAATCACTATGGATTACTTATGATGATTTGGGGGGTAGTGTATTGTCTTTGTTTTGGGGTGGGTTTTCTTCCTCATTTAATAAAAATATTTCCTTTATTAAGAAGCAATATGCAAACTGAAAGGGGATAACAACATAAATTGTATGAAGTGCTAAACTATAAACTATTGCAAAATGTCTACCGGGCTATTGGAGGTACTAAGGTAAGAAAATAAAATATGTTTAGGTGTAGATTTGACAATATTTAACAAGCAAGAGAGGAATTTACATACGTAGAGGTAATAACAGATATGACGAAATAGTTACTTTTGAACTTTTTCATTTTTATTTATAAGGAAGTACATTTCATGTATCCCAGCATATCCTTTACAAAGATCATCACAGATGTGTATAAACACAGTGTAAAACAAATACAAGATGAATGAATCCTACTTTAAGAAACATGAGATCCTTCCAATAATGTATTATTTATTTTGATTTATTCTACAATGATAGCAGTCTTTTAACATACTTGTTACATGGCTGAAGAACATCACACTTGGATTTCCTGCTTCAGTACACAAGACGCATTGATATCCTTATAATAAGCATTCTAAAATGCTTTATTACTATGCTAGGTCCACTGGTTTCTCCAGTCTCAACCCAGAAATGGAGACACTAATTTTCTTTTCATAAAGAGAGGATTTTCATAATGTCCCCTATGTAAAAATCAACCTAATGTAAAAATCAACCTATCCATTTTTTAAGGATCCCTCCTATGACTCTATTATTTCATGCAAAACCAACACTTAGCTTGCTGACATTCTCATTTCTTGATTTGGGACCTAGCAATAGAAACAATCTTGTGATCTGTATTTTTTGTATCCTCAGAAGAGTAATGGGAAAGCATATTGCACATGTAGGCTCCTTTTTATGATCATGGGCATTCAGTCTGAGTCAGCTGGGTTTGTTTTTTAAAAAATGGAAGCAATGCTATGCCCTATCTTATAGTGACATTGTGCAGCCTTGCACAGGTTGAGCCCATATTACTGTTAAAATGAAGTTTGACAAATGCCATGAACACAGTATTAAATGAGGCAATGGCAAGACTTACACTAAAGAAACTACAATGCCTCTGCTTATGTTTTAGCGACCAAAATAAGTCATCTGTAAAGGCTATTCCTATAGATGTTATCTTCCTTACCAGTTGTCCAGGTTTATTTAGTAGGTGAAATTAGCATTTCAGTAGCAAAAATGTCAATATAATAGGAAACTATATTGCACGGGAGTCATAAAAGTTCTCCATCTTCTAAAACTCCTACAAAATATTGGCATATCACAGAGTTTCAGAAAGACCAGGAAAATTTATCTGAAAAATGTTTCCTGACAAACAGGAATAGACCTGTATCTACCAGTGTCCAAATCAGACCCAGAAGTAATGGGTCTATTTAAAATTGAAGGTAGAAAGCACAAGCAAGCTAGGACAAGGAAGGCAGACAAGGAGAAGTATCACTCTAAATTGAATCACTCTAAAATGCATACCCATTACCTCCTGCCTCCACTACTGGCTGCTACTGGAGACGCAACTCTGGTCTAGACGTCTTGTTCTGCCTGGGTTATATCTATATGGCTAAATGCACCTGTCCCAGGGAAGGGTTGTTCACCTGCGGGCAGGTGCCTTCATTCACAGTCATTACTTGGCTGTCCCCATCTAGAGTTGGCTGGCCACATCCACGCTGCAGGACATTTCCTATGGGTTTCCCCTCTGCCCCATTTTGGTGGCCCTAGAACACAATATTTTTTTGTGTGTATGTTTTTTTCCAGTTCAAAGAGTTCAAAATATTGTGAGATCAACCTTTCTGTCTACCAGCACAGCAGGTATATGTCACAAACTAAGGAAGTTATTGCAGGTCCTGGGGCATGATATGAAGGCATTTGGGGTGTTTCAGAGTGCAAATCTTGCCAGGACCATCAAATAACCAAATTTATTGAAATCTTGTCTATTTTTCCTATAATGAGGGGCCTTCAAAGTATAACTCTCGCCCAAACGATAGCTGGGTGTTGTCTGACAGAGATGTTAGCATACTTCAAAAGGAAGCCAGGGAGTGAATGAATGCTTCCAATCTGCAAGACTTCAGCCCCTTTCACTCTGTGCAGTTTCTTACATGGATGGACAAAACACTGCAGCTGTGAGAAGGAACAGGAGTACTTGGGACAGTATCCCAGTCACACATCTGCAATCAGGACCCTGCTCCTGGTCCTTTACCTCCACCCACATGTCCTTGTTTAGTTCATACCTGAAAAAAAAGCAAAGCAGCATCTAGATGAAAATGATTTCTAAGGGACGAGAATGAGTGCCCCGTTCAAACATTCAGCGCCAGGGATATCAAGTAGAGGTAATGAGAGAAATAACCTCATCGCTCTCATTCAGAAGCTTGTCAGATCAAGCAGTAGAGAAGGCATGGATATTTATATATATAAACACAACACCACTAAACAGAGATTAGACACCACTATGTAATGCAAATGAATTGAACATGAACAGCAGTACGCCATGTGAGATTGTACAGTGAAACCACAAATGTAAATATTAAACTTTGCCCAGACAAGCACATCACTGGTGCAGGCAAGTTATTACTTCCCTAAATACTATTTACCAATGTCTAACTACAGTAACCAAATGTTTGGTTTGGACATGTATTTTAAAGGTTGCCTTAGCTCAGCTATTCCAGTAGCCCTATCTCAAACAAAACCCCAGCCTAGACAAAACCTGTAGCTGGGAATTTTTAGGGAGGGACTTCATGTATTTGTACAAAACACTGAGGATGAAGACCTGACTAGGAGTGCTGGTGGGTGATTGCAATTTAAGTGTTCTCATAGTTCTGTTTAACTTCACTGTTCAGGTAAGATTTCACTCTTAACTGGAAATCGACGATTGTACCAATTTGTTAAGTATAAAATAACATTAGTTATTTTTCAAAAACATTTTTCCAAGGCATCAGCTGACTACATTAGTGAGTAAAGATTGGAATAGAAAAAAAAAAAAATCAAACAACAAAATGGGAGGGGGGGAGAGGGGAGGGGGTGTGTGCGTGTGATTGAAGTTAAAAAGTACATAAATCACTTCAGAAATATAATTTGCAAATTCATTGTGTGAAGTAATTAATCAAAGCATGGCTGAATTATAGTACTTGAGAGACTTTGATCTGACAACTGGAAGAAATATAAAGAAACTACTGGGTATCAAGCTACAGTATTAGGATGTAAAATGTTTCTCCATGCTAGTCACCAAGTTTAATTACTTCTTTTTTTCCATTGACAGACCCAAATTAAAATAAATGGGCCACATCGAGACAAATTTCAGATGCATGAAGAGCTAAAGAATATATTGTTCCCATAATACAGGAATACCATAGAATTTATTAATAAAGCTGTTCAACATTTTTTCTTTCACTAGGAGTTGTATTGGGAAAGTAAAATGGAATACATAACAAGTGCTTAACATTTTCCATTTTAAATGCTTAATTTAGAGATTTTAAAGTGTTCTTGTTTTCACAAGAGCCTACCCAGATTTAAAGCAGCATGAAAAAAGAAAAATAGTTATGGAAAAAAAAAAAAACAAAAAAAAAACCAACATAGACAGTAGTCAAATATTAGCTGAACTGCCTTAATACTGTCACTCCTTACGCTCAATATGAAGAACTGCAGTTTGAGTAACACACAGAGATTGCTCTGCTAATCTGTATAGGTTTCAGTTTGAAGAAAGTGACTTGTAACACTTTTCAAGTAACTAAATGCACTTTTAGATGTAACTTTTAAAGTAACTAAATGCACTAATCGCAAGAATAAATGAAAATGTAAAATATTTCTTGTAAAATGTATGCAAATCTATGTCACAAATTTAATGTTTTTAGGAAGTAAATGACACTATTGCTAAAGGAAATTATTAAGACAGTATGTACTGCTACCATACCCCATGAAACACGTCTGGGGCTGGTTCATCATACTGAAACTTGTATCAATAAGCAAGCGGTCAGAAACCAGGAGTCAGGATCAGCATAGACCAGGTTGATGTTTCTAGTCATTTGCCTTAAATGAAAAACCACAATGTTGAAAAAAATGTCACTTTTACATCACTTGTGTTACAACTTCTAAAATCATAGAAATTTACTGCCTGGTCTGTATCTAATATTATGGAAGTTTATTATGTATTCAAAAAAGCAGACAAATTAACAGCAACATACAAGAGCCTTCCCCTACCATCCTAATTCTGGTTGATAGGAAGAGGTCTTGAATTTCTCTTTCATCTCCAGG
>JMFS01030908.1:0-17446 GCA_000699545.1 Podiceps cristatus | reverse complement strand
CCCCACCCCCCAAAAAAAAGAGGAAATACTTAA
Organism: Podiceps cristatus; assembly: GCA_000699545.1. Lineage (NCBI taxonomy): Eukaryota > Metazoa > Chordata > Aves > Podicipediformes > Podicipedidae > Podiceps > Podiceps cristatus. The sequence goes on along the minus strand of JMFS01030908.1, from coordinate 17,413 downwards.
GAGCAAAAGTTTTAAGCTATATTCTGCTCAGCTGGCATCAGGGACTAAGCACCACTGAATTAAGTCCCATTGTTGCATTTTCATTCTAAACATACCTCCTGCTGCCAGTTACATGCTTGCAGGGCCAGGGACTACCCAGATAAATCTTATTATTCAAATAGCAGCAGAATGTAAAAAGCAAAGAGCTCCTAAATGCAGTACATCAGTACGGTGTGTGCCTAACATATGACTTAAGAAACTCCAAACACCTTTTTCACTCATCAGACAAAAGATGGCCCCTTAGCTGACCAAACCAGAGCCATGACCCCCACTGCCGGCACATCACCCATGCAGACACACACAGGTGCACACTCATCTGCCTCAGCTTTCCCCCAGCCAAGGCACTGCAGCCCCACATCTGAGCAGAACTCAGACACAACGGCTGAACACTACCTTCCACCTCTCTGAAAACATTCATCAGGAGTTTCATTAAGAGAAGTGATAACAGAAGACCCATGCAGTGCAGCACTCATTTTCCAGAGCCAGTGCTCTAGTGGAGCCTAACTCTTCTGACTGCTAATTCCTTCAAGCGAGCCTACGTAGGTCTGACACACTAGCACTCATTCACCAAGAGCTTCCAAGGAGCATTGCCCAAGGTCCCTTTTGGCCCTGCCGCTGCCATCAAACTCGCAACTATTTTAATTAACAGACTGTTCAATCTACATCCAAGGTCCACAGGATCACTGGCATGAAGGGAGACCTGCAGCTCTTTTCTCCAAACCTGCTGCTTCTGATGCTTCCAGAGGTGGTTCTCATTGGTTCAAAGGAGTCAGAGGCATAAACTTTGTTCATCTGCCTCAAATTAGCCACCAGCTTCAGCCTGAATTTCTAAGTTCATGTGCGGTTTGGCTGGGGCCATGATGATACGCAACCAGGCCCTACTGATGCTGCTGGCCATTTGCGGAAGCACCTTCTCTGATTCCACAAATCAAGCCCAGTCCATGGCTTAACTTCATTTTCTGGTTACAAATTAAATAAGAGAGACAATAAAATGATGCATATTGCAATGTACCTTTTCAGTGAATGGGGAGCCCTTAAGCAGAGTGGGAACAAACAAAAACTAAGGCATGAGTCAGAGAGCAAGTAAAGGGGGGGCGGGAGGTAAAAGAATACTGATGCATGAAGGAGGTGAAGAAATTATAAACACAAGAGAAAAGCCTAGACAGACCTCTGTTTAAGAAGTGCCTCTCAGGCATGGGCAGCACACTGCTAAAGTGGACAAGCTAAAGAGCTTTTGACACCTTCCTCAGTCCAACTTTCCCTCCTTGTTAAAAGAGCATCTGAAAAAGGAAACCTCCATTCTCTAGGGAGCACATTTACTTCTCAACAAATGTTACCCAGAGTTACACTGCTTATGTCGATAAAGGAGGGCATTTTAATCACTAGAGCTACTTTTGGGTTGCTGCTGATTTGATGATTATCTGCTGCTCAAGCTGCTAATGGTTCAAGCCCAGCTTTCTGATAATTTGTTTCTGTGTTCTCAGTGACCGCATTTATCACCCTTTCCTCATTCCTGAGGGATCTAACATCACTGTACCTGTCAGGTGCTGGGAACAGAAAATTGTTTCTCTGCAGTATTAAAAAGGCTGAAAAAAAGAAATACGGGCAGCTCCAGCACTGCTGTTCATACAGGATATGGCAGTTCCACATTGCTGAATTACATTACATACTTGCACATGGCAATTTGCACTGGACAGGAAATATTCTTCTCCTTAACTGAGTCTCGCTGTTAAAACAGATCAGCCAGAAAAAAAAAAAAAAAAAAAAAAAAGAAAGAATAGAGGTTGGAATGGAAGAAAAGCCAGCCTGATCTTTTCAGCTGTCTGCAGAGCACAGGCTAACTAACCGCTCCAGCACAGGCCACTAACCGCTCCAGCTGGTGTGGTAAAGCACGCACCACACAGCTGTGCATGCCAAAGACAGGGGATGCAGAAGGCGATCAGCAGTTCTCATCCTTGAGACCAAAGACCAAACTGAACCTGCCATTCCAGCAGTGGCAGAAGCACGTGGCCCCAGTGGACCCCGAACAGCAGAGACCCACTGGGGCGGCCAGGCAGCACAGCAACATGCCGCCGCTTCACCAGCAACAGCTCTGCCCTAACCTGTCAAACCCAGGCATTTTGTGCACAACTGTTTCCCAGGGCTGGTTCTCCTACTGCTCGTCCTTTGCAGACCTGAGGCAAAGCATCGGCCGGCTGAGGGGAGCCTGGCAGCCAGCGCAGAGGCAGCAGGCACAGCCATGTTGGCCAGCGCTGAACAGCAAATGCCCAAGACATCCAAGACACCCCACACTCAGGCATGTACACAGTGATTCATGGCATCCACTTCAGTTGCCAAAACTATTTAATAAAGCATTAGTAGACTTAAAGCTTCAATTTTCACAGGGATGTTTAGACTGAGAGCTCATACAGTGACAAACTTCTGGCTTTGAAAAAGACTGTTAAAACCTATCTTTGGTCGTTTACACATCCTCTTTTAGTGCGAGACCTGCCATCTGCCTACTGCAATTTGCCAGTTACGCTGCTGTATCACCAGCCACTGTGCTGCTGCACTATAACGCAGACAAAGACCTCTCTTGTTTTTTTCACCCACACGCTGTTTTTGGACTGTTGCCTGAAGAGGAGCGAGTGGCTTAGAGGCAGAGAGCAGGACTTCACGGTCATTTATATCCCAAGCATTGCTGTACAGGTAAGGTTCTTCCTCTCCAGGAGCAGCAAGGAGCTCCACCACCCCCAAAGTCCAATGGGGAATCCCAGTGAGCTGACGCGCCTCTGCTGGCACTGCAGAGATGGCCCAGCCTCTCCATCATGACTGCAACCACCCCTGCATCTCCTCCGCCCTGCTTTTTGGACATTAAACAAGGCCCCTGAGAGCTAATAAAAATGTCAGCCTTCCCACAGACCCCTCATCTGACCTTGGACACAGACAAAAAACTCCCTTGTTGCATCAGTTCATCATCTGCAAGATCAAAATCATTCACATGATTTCCATCCCTGCCTTGCCCCACAGAAACTGAGCTGGGGGAGCAGCAGATGAAACAGCAGCGGCTGTGCTCAAACAGGGGCTGTGTGCTCACACAGTGCTAATCCACCTGGCACACAGTAAATTCATGTGCCCTGCTCCTTCCTCACCTGTCTGTATCCAAATGCATTCAGCAGACTGTTTAAAAACAGAGGTAATTTGAATTAAATAGTAGTCCTAACACATTCAAGGAACATTCCTGAAAACCAAGCATTTGGATTAATTTTATTCAAAAGCCTCTGAACAAACACCCAGCTCTGCTGTAACACTGCCGCTCTCGCCTCGACTTAGTAATTCAGTTCCCACTGTGGGGGGCTATTTATCTCATTCCCCTTGCAACATAAAAGCCATTTCTCCAGTCAAACCTCTACAGTATAGATAGTTATTTTCTCCTTTATCATAAGCCCACTAATAGTCTATTTCATAGGGAGGCAAAGCACACAGCTGAATGATGAAGGCAGCGGCAGAGAAGCAAGCAATCCTGCCCGCACAAGGGACCTCTCCCAGGATTTTAAGCTGTTGGTGAAGGCCTGACTCGAGTGCCATGCTGGCTCTACATCACTGTGATTACACTGACTAGGTTATTCTGATTTACTGGAGAGAGGAAGATGGAGAGCCCAGAAATTGGCCAGCAATGATGTACTAATGTATACTACTGTCCAGAAGCGCAGTGCCTCTAAATATGAAAATGTTAAACCCATGTTTTTGATAAGCATGACAAATCACGTAAAGTCATTACAATTTTATTAGAGGAAACATTTTCAAATGCATTGATCAAATTAGGAATAATGACTTGGACCTAAAGATATAAACCTCTAATCTCATCAGCACTAATGACCTCCTGAAATAGAAGGAAGGAAGTCAGCATCTTCAGGGCTGAGACAAAGAGCGCTCAGCGCATGACACCAGCCCTTTATCGGCCATGCTGCAATAGATAAAACTGGGCAAGACAGCAAAGACTGTGGAAAGCCAAATCACAATCCACACGTTAAATAGCTTCAGCTATCTGTGATTTTAACCACTGTTTAAAATTACTTAGTTCTTGAGCTCCAACAAACATTGAGACACTTGTGTAATCAAAAAGCTGCCTATATAAAAGCAATGATATTCTGTGCATATCCACACTGAAGTATATGGAGAAATGAATGTGTTCTACCTTTAATTGTCTTCCCAATGCAAATGGCTCCCAGCACACACCTTCCAATGTGCACGCTGCATGCAAGCATCTCACAGACCAAACAGCTAACTCCAAACAAAGAACATGCAGCAAGGAGCTAGTTGTACAGTGGCGTTCACCCTCCCACTCTGCTGTAACACCTTCGCTCTTTTCTCACACAAAGGTCACACTCCCCCTGATATAGAGACCGATCTCCCTCCATAAGCCTACTGAGAGAAGGAAGAAAAGGGAAGGTTAGATCTTCTATTGCATGTAGAGCTTAAGGATCAATCTGATTGTTCCTTACCTCCCTGATGGTGACTGACAAAATAAAAACATCAACCACTGAGTGGGCCCAACCTGCAACTTGTGTTTCGAGGTGCCACTGTCAAGATTTTATAGTGAATCCTCCCTTTTATCCTCCTCCAACAGCAAATATTATAAAGGATCTTTATCACATTTTCTTTCCCCATCCACACCATGTTTAGCCCTTCCCCTCTTGCTCTGTGAAAATCTGAAGCAGGAAGAAAGAGTGAAATGAATGTATGCTATGTCTGTCAAAATACAGGCAATAAACTGGGGGAAATGTAAACTGTTCTTCCCTAAACTCAACAATTACCATTATCTTACATGTTTTCTGAAACACCATCAAACATGAGAAACTGCTGATGGAAGAAGACTGGCTTTAACAAAGGTTGTATCTTTAAATTTAACATTACTCAGGAAGAATACAACCAGCAGAATTATCTGAGTGCTTTCCCCCACCTGCTTTTCTGCAAGTTGTAGATTTATGTACCGCTCTTTCCCACAAGAACTACATCACAGGATAATGCACAATTCATTCATTCAACTTCACCAGCATAGCTTCATCTATCAGGCAAATGAGAAACACATACTAATCAAATACAGCGGTGCATTAACCCTATTTCTGTCTCACCACGAGAAAAACAAACCTCACCCCAAACAGCGAGAGAGGTAGCTTAGCCTCCCTTTCAATACCCAAAACTCATGCAACACCCCGGGCCCCCACATTAAAGTACCCTGTATGGTGAAAAACTGAGTTGCAGATCTGAAGCTGTTAACCTCTGGGACACGAGAAGCCAGGAGTTTGCTGGCTACAGCCACCTTCCTGCATGCTAGAAGCTGGAAAGGTGCTCTTCTGTGCACCTCTGTAATTTCCAGGAAAACAATACAGAAATAATCTCATGTGTGTATTCAGGAACAAGAGAAAATTATTCACCTTGCACATTTTATGCAAATTTGGTCTAAAGTCCAGACAACTAATTACTTGAAGTGGATCACTATTATAAGATTTTTTTTTTTCCATAAACTGTAATTCCAGATTCAAGGTGTGAGCTTGGTTGCTTTTACTTCCCTTACCTTTATTATAGAAATAAAGTTTCTATTATTAGTTGTACCTGTCATTAAATTCACAGTGTGTGTAAACACTGGTGGGTGGTTTTTTGCTCTATCAATCTCTGTTCTGTTGTAACAACTGGGAACTACATCTTATACTGCATTACACATGTGAAACACTTAGAACAAACAAAAAGGAAAACACTGGCTACCCACATACATTAAATATCTGATAGTAAAGTGAAAATAATACATGTGGTAGTGCAGCTGCACAATATGATGGCCTGTCCTCCACCTCTCAAACCACGGAGTTTCAGCCATTTTCAGTATTCCTGAGTATCTCTTTATTTGTCGTAAACAAAGAGACTTCATTTCCAAGCTCTTCCTAGCTTTATTTTTTCCCGTGAATTCACCTTTGAGAGACTTAATGAGGACAGAATCAGCGAGTACATTTTATGCCTTATTTGAAAGCACATAATGTTTCTCACAAGTCTTCTTTGTAGGGAAGATGCTTCCAGCAAGTCCTTCTCTTCTATAAAAATACTAAGAAGAAAGATGGGAGAGACGTGGCACCCAGGACTTGGGCACAGGCCTGTGCCACTCAGCTTCTACTGGAAGGTTCACTCCAGGCTTACAGGTACAGCGCTGGGCAAAGCGCTGCAAGGGAGCAGCCTTCTGCCTGCCACCGCTAGAAACCGGCCGCTCTGCGGCCCCTCCGGGACTCATAGCTGGACTGCTCGTCTCCCAGGCACTTTTAGCCGCAGCAACCACTCATGCGGTACACGGGGTGATGGCAACCAACTGATCGCCACCGGGAAAGTCTGCGCTCTCATGGCAGCTGCAGAACTCCTCTGCAACTTTCGTGACACGTTATCTTGGTTGCTTACCTATGGCAATAAGGAACACCACCTACCAAAACAACTCCCATATCAGCTGTCCCAGCACATGAACATCCTCTTTGTATTGTAAAAGTCAAGCTGATGTTGAATAGTCACACGCAATCCCATCTTTACTGAGCTCTACAGGGATTTTAGGAGGGTGATCTACGGGAAAAGAGTATTCCATTTCTAATGAGCCCCGGGCTCCTACAAAAATTGAAAGTAACCAAAGTTACTAAACCTTCATTGATTTCAATATGCGAATTGATCACTCTATACAGAAAGGGGACGGGAAGCATGGCAGAAATTACATATGCCAGATTCCAGCCCGGGACAAGCCCCGGCTGCTGTGTGCCAATCTGCCGGCCAGTCTCTTGGCGCAAAAGCTGACAAAGTCACAGAGGGCCCTTGTGTGAACGCACAGCTCGGCTCTCCATCGGGAGGATCCCCTGGCAACCCCTTTATATGACAAAACACAGTGACTTGGTTCACAGATGTGCTTTTAAGACACCAAGACTGCATCCCCCAGCTGCTCCCCAGTAGCAGCCCTGCAGTTTTAGGACTAATCTGAGAGATTTTGCTTACTCAGGTCACGTGCCCCAAGTAACTCACCTGCACTGAAACATGGCTCCCTTCAAGAAGCATGAGGTTCAATCCTGTTCTGCTTTGGTTTTATTAAATTAAAAACAAAACAACAAACAAATAATGGTTGGTGTTTAAACCCAAATCTTCATCTGTCTATGGACCACTATTTACATGCAGGGTTTTTGTCTCCTAGAGCTGTCCAATTCAAAATTAATTTATAGCCCTGTCTTCAGAAACATAACATTAACCACAGAGTGACAAGACATCAGCATGGGAGAAATAAACAACCTTTGGCAGAACACACTGTGGTGCAAGTTTGCTAACATGCAACTACAGGATAGTAGAAAATAAAACCAGCTAGTTACCCTTAAAAAAACCCAATACACTATGCTTAAAACTTTCTTTTCTATTGTTTACTGCTATAATTAGTGGGTAGTAAATATTTGTGTGATGGCAGCAACTGGGTAGGTATCATATGAATAAAAAGAGGCAATAGTTGGCCTAAAGGGTTGACTGTGCTGGTTTTGACTGGGATAGAGTTAATTTTCTTCATAGTAGCTGGTATGGGGCTGTGTTTTGGATTTGTGCTGAAAACAGTGTTGATAATACAGTGAGAGGGCTAAGCACCTGCCTGACGATGGGAAGTAGTGAATTAATTCCTTGTTTGCTTTGCTTGTGTGGCTTTTGCTTTACCTATTAAACTGTCTTCATCTCAACCCCTGAGTTTTGTCACCTTTACCCTTCTGATTCTCTCCCATCCAACCAGGGGGAGTGAGCGAGTAGCTATGTGGGGTTTAGTTGCCAGCTGGGGTTAAACTACGACACTGTTAATATTGCTTGTGTTATTCCCATTTCTGGGAAAAAAAAAAAAATCTCAGAAGGAAATTTTTAAGGGCACTCAGTCTCATCAGTTAGGCTATAAACACAGAATAACTGTGTTAATAATAAATACTCAGGGCAGTAACAGTAAATTATATAGTTTGAGATAAAGCCTAATAATAGTAATGTTTTTCTTATCCATAGGACTACATGCACTGTTTGTTGAACAGGGTGGAGGGTTTAAGGCATTTCCTGTGCTAGCCGGGAGTCATTTTTAAATTGAACTGGAAAAGAGTTTGTGAAAAATGAAAGTATATTTAATTTCAAAATGGACTCAAGACGTGCATTAAATCAGCTAATCTTAGCAGGCTCCATTCATCTGTAATTCTCACTAGCAACAAAAATGGAAAGCGGGTGGGAAGCTGTTTAAAGTGCCTTTAAGCTTCCCACTGATGTACTCTAAACAAAAGGTTCAAGGTTTCTGTGGGACAAGTAACAAACTCACCAGGACTTCACGAAGGGAGCGTGTCCTCAGTTTTCCCATGAAAACTTGTTCTCTGCTCACAGCACTGAGGCTGTGGGAGCGAGGTGGCCTGCCTCCCTGAGACCCTCTCACTGCAGGCAGTTCGCCTGAACAGGAGTGCAGTTAACATGACCATTCACAGAAGGGTCCCTACACACCATTTGCACCAAACAATGTTTGTATTAGATTGTTCAAGATCTCCGTTTAAACAGATTGCTATATGGAAATTTTTATACTGATTTGCAAGATACAAAAAATAAGTGTTTAAACCATGAATTCGGCTACGATCATTAACCTGTAATTGATTTTCCATTATGTGGTTTTAATCTTTTCATGCACCCACTGTATCATAGACTAAAACTTAGTCTGTTTGGCAAGCCAAGTGTGCCCACAGTCAGTCCCTTGGGGGGACAGAAGGCCTTCACTCAGCCAAACGTACCGTCCCTGGAGGTCAAACGGCACAGCTTTGGCACATGCTGTAAGTGGTTATAGTCAAGGATAAGGTGAATATTTTAAGAAAGTACATCCAAGCCCCTTTGCCTGAAATAAACCCCATGCCTGGAAGACAGGGGAATGAGTAAGAAGCCTGTCAATCCAGTGAGGCTAAGGAAGGGAAGAACCTCACTAGCCGGTCTTGCCAGACTGATGGCAAGTCCCAGCCCAAGGGCTGCTGTTCCACAATGGTGAGGGAGCAAGTGCAGGAGGACCGAGGGAGTTGAAAGGCAGACAAGGATGCACTGTTTCCCTTCACATGGGGTTAAACGCAGCTCACGCATAAAGCAGGGTTTCACCAGGCACATTGACAGGGTGCAGCGAGGGGATGGCAGCGCTTGGCCCACAGAAGGGCCTGCAGGATTGCACCTTTGGGAAACATGGGCACCGCTCCCGCCCATCTGCCGTGGAAGGCGCAGGGCCTTCAAAGACCAGGAGAAGCAGGAGCCTGGCCCCGCTGCTGTGCAGCACTCAGGTAACAGCTGCTGCCAGGCTTCCCAGGGGCTGCATCCAGCTGCACGCACCGAGGCACCCTGCTTTTGGTTCTGCTGGCGGGGAGATTTGCCAAGGGAAGGCAGCTGGCAAAAGCCAGTAAATCCTTCAGCTCGAGCTAGGAGAGATCCTGCTGGGCCCCTGCCAGCTCTGATGGTGGGTCAGATAAAGAGCTCTGCACTCCAGGTAGCTCATAAAAAGAGATCAAAGCAACACAGTCAATGAGACAGTTTCCTTCTATTTGCCCACTCAGGCAGAACAACTTCCCCTCCAGATTCGTTTCTGCAGCTCAGTGAAGGAGGCTGTAAACTGGCCATGATCAGGAGGCACCAGGATGCCCAGGTGGGAGGCATGGGAGAGCCACAGCCAGGGAGGCTCCATGTCCCCCCTCCGCACTCACCCTCTAGGCACTGGACCATTCCTACGGGATGAGCGTGCTTCCTGCTGCGGCAGGGACGCATACCCATAGGCTGCAACACAAATGTAAATGAGTGATTATAAAAATAATTTTAAAATTGTTTAGTTGTCACATAACCAAACAGCATTTCCACGGCATTTAGAGTGTCCATCCAAACTGACTGTAGAGGTCCATCAGACAGAGATTTTCTCTGCTCCTTGCAAATGTGACTTAGACTGACAAGGGAGCACGAGACAAGCATTAGTGACATGCCTTGTTAAACTTTGTCAATAATGCAATAAGGAAGCCAGAAGATGCAGCTGAGATGCAAGGACAACAGATGGAGATTCTGCCAAGATAATGCTGCTTTCCTCCAAGGACAGCCATGACCTACGCAAGCTCCAGGGATGGTCATCTATCATATCAGCATTCCCATCTTCCCCAAGAAGGGCAAAGCTAGCTCCCCAAGGCTCAATATCCCTTAAACCTCTCCACCAGGAAGGACAAAAGAGAAAAAAAGAAGTGATAGAGTAACCATCTATCAGCCATGCAATTACTGGTCGTACATGAAGTCCATATTGGCTATGCTTTACCCTAAAATTTGCTGAGCACCACCCAACTGAAGTCTACATCAAAAAAAGCACTCTGCTACCTGGCAAGGGGAAGCCCCTGACCAAGCCTCAGGTATGGACCCACACAAACATTTTTAAAAGACGGAGGTCTGCAAAGGAACATGCACACCTACTCTCACATCCACGTGCCTGGCATCTGTGTTGCACTTCATACCAGGTAACTAAGTACAGCAGGACAGAAACACCAACACCCCAGATAACCAACTACTTAATGAATCCAGATTTTGTGGGTGTTAGCTGACATTTCTAGGGAACTGCAGTGTAATGATGAAAAAGCGTCTTACAGGATTCTCTTCAGAAGTATTCAGTTTGTTTTTCCAAGCCAAATAACTAACAAGTTAATATATCTAATGCACTGAAAATATTTGCTGTGTAGTCCCCAAGAACCTCTACTCCCTTTAGCGCGGTCTGTAGTTTCTCTTACTGCACCAGGAATCTCAAAAAACCAGCAAGATAAAGAATCTACGCTCTCCTATCTACAGCATCTCTATTGTAACTGCTGCTTACTATACCCCTGTGTGGTGCCTCTACGTATTTACAGTAAATGCAAACCCAGGTGTAAGTTCTTCACAGATCATAATTCTGAACTTTGTTCCCTGTAAAGAAACTTTTCTCTCTCAATCTGAATCAAGCTCCTATCACATGACAGTTAAGTACAACATCTGAGCCCTGAGATCAGATTATTAAAATTTATTTTGAGATCATGCATGACAGAAAGCATCAGCTCACAGCAGGAGCCTATGTGAACAATTAAAAACACAACAGAAGTGTGGTTTCTCAGCCGTCAAGTGGCCATTCATGTTTTATTTAGTCTGTTAAGCATATTGCTGCTGGCTTGAAATGAGGATCACCACAGCTTGCAGACAGAAATACTTTCATGAAAAGTAACTCCCGTTGAACTGCACAGGTGTGATAATAGATTTGGCCTCACCCCACAATAATAATGGGCTGGTTTACCCTATCCTCTGCCTAACACCCTTGTCTTCTGCCATTCACTTCACCTTCAGCTGCACCTTCTGGGAAGAGCTATAGTGTTATTAATATACTTACTATATTTAATGTACTTCAGATCCACTGAAACCAGCCGTAGCAACTCCTGAATCATGCACCTTGAGGCACTCCAGTCCTGTGAGAGCCAAAAGCGACTTTCCCCAAATCCGCCTCTGCCCCATGCCTGCCTGGAGGTGCTGCAGTGCTCCCACAGCCACAAAACATCCCCTGTACAAGAAGGTTGCTTTAATTAGCGGATGACACCGAGATGGTTTTGGAAATGGAGAAGTCTTCCTCCCTCATTTTCTATTTCACAGCCTGTCCCCAAGTCTCTAATTATATATCTTCACACCTCTGCATAGAATTTAACGGGAGTGGAAAGAGATTGTTCGTCTGCAGGCAACATGACATTTGTCTCTAAAATGTGGAAAGTTAAGTAAAATGTCACTAGGAAAGGAATTCCAAGTGACTTCAGATTATTTAACTGTCCACACAAAGTCTTTGCATACAGCTTGAAAATTTCCTTTCCATTAAAAAAGTACATATAATTTTAAGAGCTTGCAATTAAAAATGCATTGAGAAAATGTTCTGTCTCTAAACTGGTACAAATTTTCATAGTACTGCTGATTTCAAGAGACCAGCATACAACAAATATAATTTTAAGTGGAAAAAAAGTCAGTTAAAAATATTTCTTCAAGTCCTTTATTTCAAATTTTGTGGGAGAATTACTCTTCTCACACCTAACTCTCAGGAGTTCAGCTAAAAAAATCCCAAGACATGAGGGCAGCAGCAGCCTCAGAAAGCCTATAACAGTCAAAATACAGAAGAATTATTTGGTTTGCTTCTAGCAAAATTAAAATCTAACACTCATTCTTCCAACAAGTAATTCCTGTGAGGTGACTTACTAATATTTTTACAACTTTGTACAAATTTATTTTTTCATCTGGAAACATTTAAGGGAAAGGGCACTCAATACAACTACACATCCATTTCTTGATAATCTGCTAAAGAGAGAATTCCTACCAGTTATAGAAACCTAAAGTCCACTCTGAATGCTCTTCAAATCAGTCTTTTTTTGCACCTCTGACCAGCGTGGTGGGAACAGAAAACATGGGAAAATGGCATCAAACCAACCAGGAAGTTTTCCTTACCACAAACTACTTTCTGACACGGGCTGTGCAAACAGAAAAACCTACAAAGTAGGAGGATTTCACTGAAAGAGGAGGAAAACCAAGGAGCCAACATGAAACAACATGAAGCCTGCTGCCTGAAGCTGCTGCCGGGGCTGGGGAAGAGAGGCCCGAGGGCACTCTGTGCACTGGGCTGATGGCAGGAGCATGGCCACAGCTTAAGGACTCACAGGGCACATCCGCAAACTCTGCTGAGACACAGTTGCCACAATCTATAAATGCAGTTTTTACTGTGCGAGGCAAGGCCAGCACCAGAGTGCTTGTCACAGACCTTGCTGTGGTTCCTCGGCTGGCCAAGGGGCAGGGCATGGCCTGGTGCAGGCTGACCGCCTCTGCCTCGCTGCCCGTCCTTGGAAGGGGCCACTACAGCCTTGTGGGAAGGGTGGTCCCACCACACGGTTGAGAGCTACAGGTCCTGGCCACCTGCACACAGGCTGACAGGCGACATCTGCCCCAACCACTTCAACGTTGGGACATTCAGGTTTGAGGCATAAACTTTGGAAGTAATGGTTTGCTGGGTTTTGGGGGGCTTTGTGGTTTGTCTGTTTTTAGCGACAGCAGGTTCTATAGGTCCAACTTCCCTCAAAAACCCTTCTCAAAAGAACATGTCTACTGCAAGCTGAAAAACAACTGCTATTACTATAAGCATAAGGCTACTCAAGTGACTGCATATTATAGATGGGTCATCCTGAACTCTGAAAGCCAAAAATACATTTCCACTACTTTTAGTTTATTCAAAAAAGGTCAACTGCAGTTCTGTAAACAGAGCCTACCTCCAGCACCAAGGGTCTAAAGTCATGAAGTGAGCTGGAATATGCATCGCCTAACTGCAAATCCCTTAGTAATACCAAAACCAGGAAAGGAAACAAAAGCCCACAAGTAAATTGCATTTCAGTCACTGGTCAAAACACTGGACATTTCTTCCCAGAACCTCTGACCTTTACTCAATATCTCACAGAAAATAAAGATTCAAAGGATTTCTGCTTAGGATCACATTTTCCTCTCCTTCAGCCCTCATGTCAAAGAAACCTTCCCAGGAGCCAGAAAGAGAAGAAACCACGATTCCTTCCAGAGCTCAGCTCACTCATGTTGCTCCCGCCGGCTGCCTGGAAGGAGGCCATTCTCCCACCCTCTCACCTGGGAAGCACTGCATCCTGGCCTCGGGAGCTTCCACCCGGGCAGGTGGCAGCTGCTCCCCTTCCTCTCGCAGTGATGCTGCCATGGCAGGATGAAGGCAAAGGTCACTCCAATGTCTGAATCTTCCACCACATTCGTGCCCTGCTACTCCACGTTCACATGGCAGATAACAAAGACACCAAATGAATCAGGACTTTCTCTTTCCAAGTAGCACCAGCTTTTAGAATTATTTTACCTAATTCTTGCCAATATCTACACTGCAAGATGTTACCATGCTACCCTTAAACTATCTAGTCATAGGACCATTTTCCAGATGTTCAATGATTAAAATGAAATTGCTCCTGAGCCTCCTTGTCAAAGTCTGGAGAATATGAAGCATTAAAGTATTATTGAACCCAAAACTTAAGAAATTGATTTTTTTTTTTTTTTTTTTTTTAGGAACACTTCAGTTAAATGTAGTTTGGGCTTTTTCCTCCCTACTCTCATGGCATATTGCCCCTCCATTTTTATTTTTACAGGCAACAACCACCTACTGTTTTCTCTTTGCCAGAAGAGTCTCCCTGTATGCTATTAATGCTGCAGGTTCCTCTTGTTCACTGCAAGTGCCCTCCAGGATGCATCTGGAGAAGGGAGAGAGAAAAGCTTTTTCTTTATGCTAACAGGATTGGCGTCCATTCCTCATGTCACCACTTGCTCAGAACTACAGATTCATCTCTCTTGCTCTTTTATTCCTTCTCACCACTGCTGACTCTCAGACTCATTCACCTACTTAAATTCTGCTTGAGTTCAAGTTGTGAGGCATTAAAATGTTTCTAATTTTGAAGGAAAGGGAGATTTAGAAAGGCTGTTCTCACTTTTCCAAAGCAAACACACACAGAGCTTCCTCTGGTTAGTACATCTTTAGTATTTCTTTCCAAGAATTTCATTGCTTGCAAATAGATTATCATTGGGGAATTGTGCTTGCATGGAGGTGTTTATTAGCTAAACACCACTCATTTTGCATGGTCTTTTTTCCTAGCTTGGATCTGTAGGAACTTCCTGGGAGGTTAACGGATGCATACAAAAAGTTTGTGTTTAAAGTAAGCCAAGTGTTTGCTATGAGAGATAGACAAATGGTTGTAAGCACCAGCTGCCGTGGAGGGCTTAGACAAAGGCAAATGTGGATGTGGCAGCACACAGAATAAACACAAGGTAAGCACAGCTCTCAGCATGTGTAATGAGTGTCTTCAGGGTCACCAGTATGCAGCCAGCCAGGCTCTTCAGAGGCGCTGCCAGCAGCACCAGGCTCCTTGCCAGGCCTGGGATGGAGGGGACCTCCTGGACAGCTGCGACTTGTATCTTGAACAGATGAGGAGGAAAATGGTCTGTTATTGGGTGACTTCTAAAACAGATAAACTCACACACAGGAAAAAACAGAAGACTAGAAAATGCCTGTTCTCTCATGCTCATTCATGTGACCTTCTGACAGGAAATTAATCTCTTAACCCCATCCATTTAGAAATAGGAAAGAACAAAACCCATGTTTCAGTTAACAAGGAACACCACAGTGTTGACCACAAATACTCACCTAACACTGTTTCTGGAGAACTTACATGTAGGTAAACTAGGTAGTTCATTACATAGAACATTGCAACTCTGGGGAGGAGGGAAAACAAACAACCAAACAAGAAACAACACACACACATCCCCCAAATTAATAATAGTTGGGGTTTGGTTTGTTTTTATACAAATGTAGAAAACTAGTTAAGATGGACATTGTCACATTTGGAAAGCCAAAGCCATGCATCTTAGCCCACGTTATTTGTCCCTTTTAAAACCAGTCTATAGCTGGACCTACAAATACTCAGAGCTTTAAGAAATCAGGTCACTTATTCACAGAGCCAAATTTTCACATTTTCATGTTCTAAATCCCCTTTATTAAGTGACTTACCAGAGTTGCACAACACTTTAGAAATTGTCTAAAAAAACCCTGTTTCAGCTAAGATTAGATTTGACTTTAGACCCCACTCACGTACCTAAAGCTACAGAACAATTACAAATTTGTTCATCCCATGGCCAATCCATCCAAGAGCATGAAAAGACATGCTACGATAAGAGACATACACACAATAAAACATTTATTCTAATTTCTAAGCCTTATCTGATGTAGCATGGTGATTAATGCTCAAGTAAAGGATATCTTCCAAATTTAATTTTAGGTTAAGTATCTGATTTTCAACATATGCAAAAGAAAATAAAAAAAGGATACTAGCTGTAACATGAAACTGACATTTCTGAAATGCCAGTGGACTGGTTTCTAATTTTTGCTGAAGGAAAGACTGCCAATATTTCTTTGCTTCTTTCAGCATTCCTAAATATTCCCTGTCATCATTTTGAAATAGTGGGAGTCATCCCTCACAGCAGAGCAACCCCCAAACCTCTCTGACACGAAAACTGATAGTTATATAGCAGAAGCCATGAAAACTGTTTACCTTCTGTCAGGTTGAAAGCAGAGCATAGGTAACTTAGAGCAAAAATCTAGAGAGATTTAAAAGTGTTTCGAGGCTCTAGAAAAACACCTGAACCAAGCCTGTGAGAACAGCCTAGTTTCAGATAGGTTAAGAGTACACGTGACTCTGAAAACAAATGGCTACTGTGCTTTGTGTTCACAGTCAGCAGCAGCAAGAGCCCCCTGAAATAAACCTGGCCACAGAGACAGACACAGCTTGGTGTGGGGGAACACACTAGGCTAATATCTCTTGCTCCACACTCATTGTTCTCCCAGCTTATTGCATGGTTTGAACTCACCATAAAACAGACATCTCTCTCCCTTTGCGCAGCTACTCCCACAAACCCTCACCCATTAGGGCCCCACAGAGGCTTTATCTAATAGAAGTTTTAATACCTTTGGCTAAAGGAGTGCTATGTAAGGCAAAAAAAGGGGGGATAATGTTGTCGATTTCCTTTGCCCCCTGCACACCACCAGAAAGGTATCTGCCCCAGCAACCTTTTCACCCTCAGGATCTTACTCTCATGCTTTTCCTCTCCCTCCCTTTGTGGAAGCTTGTTAAACCAATTCTAATAATCCATTAAAGCCATGCATCTTAGCACTGTGCCTATTCATGTTAAGGAGGCTTCTTTGGGTATTTCTCTCCCAATGTCAACCAGCAAAGCCAGTTCTTACTTGAATGCCATGAAAATAATTGAAATTCGCAGTCCTAACCAGCCACCGAGGCCAAGCATCCAGCCTCTGCTCAGGCTGCTGCTGGAAGGAAATAAAAGCCTATGTCAACAGAGAGGAATGATTTAAAACGTGTTCTCTTTTTATAATGATGCACTCTATAGCACCACTTGGTAAACAAAAACGTGCCATTAAATAGCTACCAGTAAGCAATTCTGCAGTTGACAGGTACCCAATTCTTTCTCTGGCCTAAAGAAAAAAGATTTTTTTTTTAATGTCAACAAGGTGAATAAGCTGGAAAGACAGCAATTACCTGAATCTATAGAGCTCAGTTCTGCTCCAGCCACCCTCTGCAACCACAGCAAAGGCAGAAAGGGTGGCAGAAAGCTAAGACTGGACCTTCAGTGTTTAAAGATGACTGACATATCACGTGCTTGATCATGGTAGAAATCTCCATCAGTACCAAGGCACAGCTCTGACCTCACTGAAACCAGTGGCATATTCGTAGTGGATTTCAGTATATAGAATCATAGAATGTTTTGGGTT
>KL262331.1:0-17180 GCA_000699545.1 Podiceps cristatus | reverse complement strand
AGGGAAGGCTGTCTTACTCCTAATAGGGTTACTGATAAGCTTTTTCCTGTTAACAAAAATAAGAGAAGCTCATCCCTTGAGCCTCCTTAGCATTCCTTTAATGCTAAATCCTTTGCTTCAGCAAGTTCTCCTCAATTTTTTTGCTAATTATATGGGCAAAACCTGGGCTCAGGTTCTTCTTCCTTCTCCTGATGTGGGTAAAATGCTGCTGACAGGGAAAATGGTGGTGCTCTATCTGGGGATTTTGGGGGCCATTTCTGTTGCAGGCCTGAGGACATAGGCCTGCTCAACTGACTCTGCCATTATCTTCTCCTAGCTGACAGCTACCTGAGGTACTCCGACTACCTCCTTTCATCACAGGTGTGGTGGTACTAGACAGAATCTGCTAGCATTGTATTTTGACACTGTATTATGCACTTGAGATAATGAGTATTGTTTACTGAATGCATCAAAAACTGTTCAGTGGATATGCATTTTGTTCCCTGAGAATGCAAAACCACTCATTTTATAAGCTCAGGTGGGTTACCTGTCAAGATAATCTTATAAGATACATTCATATTATAATCCTCTTGAGCCTGGGAACCGTGATACTGACTTGTCTTCACCTTGTTGTGATGCTCAGGACAGCCAGTCTGGATCCCATTTTAATAGGCGCTTGTGGTTTAACCCCAGCTGGCACCCAAGCACCACACAGCTGCTCACTCACTGACACACATCCCCCCCTCACCCCCAAGTGGAATGGCAGAGAGAATTGAAAAAAACCCTCATGGGCTGAGATAAAGACAATTTGATAGGAGAGCAAAGGGAGAGAGAAGAACAACAACAAGAAGAAGAATGATAAAAGAATATACGAAACAAGTGATGCATAATGCATGTGTTCACCCCTTGCTGACCGATGCCCAGCCCGACCTCGAGCCGTGACCCCCTTGGCCAGCTTCTCCCCAGTTTATATACTGAGCATGATGTCATGTGGTATGGAATATCCCTGTGGCCAGTCTGGCTCAGCTGTCCTGGCTGTGTCCCCTCCCAGCTCGTCGTGCACCTCCTCACTAGTAGGGCATGAGAAGCTGAAAGGTCTTTGACGTAGTATAAGCACTACTTAGCAACAATTAAAACATCAGTGTGTTATCAGCATTATTCTCATACTAAATCCAAACCACAGCACTATACCAGCTACTAAGAAGAAAATTAACTCCATCCCAGTGAAATCAGAACAGAACTTTACAAATATAGAATAAAGAGCTTCTAAATATGAGGCAATCGATGGATACAGATTTTTGAGAAGATATGGCTTAGCTTTATAAACAGTCATAACAACATTACCACCTTTTTTTCTCGTGTGTGTGTGTGTTGGCAAAAGACAGTTTAAGGAAGGATTTGAAGGATGATAATGAAGGAACTACCAATCTGCACTCTAATTAGAAGCTTCCAACATGAAACCACAGTACTGCTTCATTCTAGTGGTTTGGGTTGTCCAGTGTCTAGAAAATAAATGTCTTTGTTTTGTCCAGAGCTTCCCTAAAATCAGAGACTGTTCCAGACATCGTGATTAAAAATCAGTTCTTCAACAGAGGGATCCCTGACTTGAGAGGGCTGGTTTGTGATAAAAAAAATGGTCTGTCGTTTGCTTATGCAGTGGTTGATGACTGATTCTGTAGTAATCTGGGTTTTGACCAGGCTCGAAGCACATTGACTTCAATGGATTGGGGTTAGACCCTGAGCTCTGCCGTTTCCCAAGTCACTGAGTCCGTTCTCAGGAATTACATGCTGTGAAAAGAGAGGGAAGTGGGAAGATAAGGCAGTCCATTTCTCAGGATAGTTTTCCGATGAATAAACACCAAGTACTTAAAATACTTAAGTCCAAATCTTCAATGGGGAAGGCAAAAGTCCTGGGGAAGAAAAGGGGTTTGCATGGAACAGACAAGACCTCAAAGCAGACAAATTGCCATCAATTTTCCCCCTCTTTTAAGTCTGGTGCTTTATTCTTACTAAAAGTTTGTTGCTGTTTGTTTTTGTTTGTTTGTTTTGGATTTTTTTTTTGTTTGTATGTTTTTTGTTTTTTTTTTTTTTATTTTGTTTGTTTTTTAATCAGATGGAGTACACATGGGCTGATTTCACTGGAAATAAAATTTCATCAGAAAGATTATTTGGATTTACTGGTTTAAAGAAGGCAGTAAAAAAAATGTCTAAACACTAAATATGCCAATAATAGAAGTACAGTATGAAATGTCCAACAGAAAACTCCAAATCCTGCCTAAATATCCCACATCACCAAGTTTACCAAACTGTCACAAAACTAATTGTGCCTTAGTAATTTAGTGGAAACAATAATAGTGTCCAGCAGCAAACTTTGTGGTGCACCAGGCACAGCATTGCAGATATGAGGCTGCTTGGTCCGTGTCTCCTGCATTTTTGCACTTGATGAATACAGCTATTCCATCAGTTCATTTTTAAGAAGGAAAACTTATTTTTAACTGTTGCAATTCATAAGGAGATACTGTTTTTCAAGAACTTACCTGTTGTGAGAATGTGGAGATTGCCTTGTTCTGGATGCTTTTGTTCTGAACTGAAACCACTGCAGAGCAGAGTCAGTACAGCTTTATTCTGGAAAATATAAGTAGTCGGAATATACCTTCTCCCTTTGATCACAAGAAATGTTATAATCTGGATTAGCAGTCCTGTTTTATTATGCTCAAGGTCAGTTTGCTCTTGACTGACAGACGCGGGGGGTCTCGTTTCTGCCCTGTGAGTCTGCCTGAGCCTGCCCCATGGGGACAACATCTGCCCCAATGTCTTCATGTTGTCTTCATGTTCCTTGTTACTGCCAGCCAGGAGTTTTGCTGTTGCACTGTTGTTGGTTGGTGGTATGGACGCGTCATTTTCTGCCCTGTGAGTCTGCCTGAGCCTGCCCCATGGGGACAACATCTGCCCCAATGTCTTCATGTTGTCTTCATGTTCCTTGTTACTGCCAGCCAGGAGTTTTGCTGTTGTTGCACTGTTGTTGGTTGGTGGTATGGACCAGCTAATACCTGTTCTATCGTATGCCATCAAAGTGCGTTAGGGTGGAACGCGTCATCATGAATGGCCACAGTGCAGAAATGAGAAGATGTTTTCTGGCAGCAAAACAATGAGACCCTTGAAGAAGAGACAAGTAAATGGAACCTTTTTTTTTTTTTTTTTTTTTTTTTTTTAGTGACATCTGTTTTAAAACAGGATACAAGTAATAATTATTTTTATTTGAAACGTTTTGGACCTTCAAATTTTTTGGTTTTCACCTTCAACAAATAGAAAATTCTTTATCCTCTAAAGATAGAAACACATGGTGGCCTTTTGATATTGGTTTATAGAACTGAATGACTGCCCTAGGTATTCTTATTTTTCAGAATTACTTCTGTGGGAAACTGCATCAGGAAATAATCCTTTGCAAAGCTGAAAACATAAACTTGGTCTCCTGCTCTTCTTTTTTCTGATGTGTTTGATTTTGGTTTGTTATTCTCTTCAGTCTCATTTATGTAATTTTCCTTTTTCCCTTTCCATCCTTTTCAAATCTTGTTGTTCTTGTATTTCACAGTGTGTAAACATAGATGGAAGGGCAGGGTTCCAGTTGCTAGTTTCATTTATCAAAATGTACAACAATAGCTGAGAATCCCAAAGGATATAATTGAAATCAAACTTCTGAAATGACTTTAAGGCATTTCTAGCTAACCGCTTGAAATTTGTGTGGCTATGTTGTAAATTTGTCTTGTGGTGTCAAGTCATTAACATGCTGCCCTGCAGAAAATAAAACCAATTAATAAATGGATTTCCATTAAAATAATAGCAGCAATAATAAAAATAATAACAATAATAATAATAATAATAATAATACATTTAAAAGCCAACAATTTTTCATAAAATATAGAGATCTTTATATAAATGAAATAATCTTCTAATGGATGAGGCTGACAAGTCCCCCTTGTCTGCCAAATCTAGAAAGTTAGTTGCCTTGGTCTAGCAAGTTTCCTGTCTTAGAAATCTGCATAACTAGATAGTGATGAGATAGTGATTTCTAAAAAAAAAAAAAGAAAAAAAATCTATGATGCACCACAAATTCAAATAAATTACAGTTATTTATTTATAAATATTTTCTGTTTCCATCTAAAGCTGAGTTTAGAGACACACATAAAATAAGAAAAATATATCCCT
This sequence comes from Podiceps cristatus, assembly GCA_000699545.1. Lineage (NCBI taxonomy): Eukaryota > Metazoa > Chordata > Aves > Podicipediformes > Podicipedidae > Podiceps > Podiceps cristatus. The sequence continues at coordinate 12,995 of KL262331.1, read as the reverse complement.
TCCACTCCCTTATTTTAAAGCAGATCTTGTGGGTGAAATTCAGACCTTATGCAGAAGCCTTCCAGTTTCTTCTGAAGACACGTTGTTCGGAATCTTCATAGTTTGGAAGAAAAGCTGTCACCTTTCAATTTCAGCAGAGTATTCATAACTAGTATTCCTAATAATGCATCTAGGCAATATCCTCTTGCACTATTGCTTCCTTTAGTTTAATTTTGCAGCTTCATATGTCTGCACATTCACTGGCTCTTCCTCCTGGATGACTATGACTGGTGCCACTTCAAGCGTAGTAGCAGAAAAATAGTGGTCAATAGAAGTGATGAATAAACATCCTTCTATATGATATATGCCTGTAATTCCAATAGGAAATGAAGTTATAGATGTTACTGTATACACTAAGGAATATTTTCTTACTTCACATTACATTACTATTTTTTTCCTTGGCTTCATTCCTCATATGTTCTCGCGCAGCAGGCTAGCGTCATCCTCTGGATTAATTTCATAAAAACTTGAGCTTCCAGAAGGTCTGAAGTTGGATGGTGATCAGTCAGGAGGTGTGTGATTAATATGCTGCTTAAAGGCTGGAAGAGATGGAAGATAAGGAGAGAGCCAGCAGTGCAACTGAGAAGTTTATTTAATGCTATTGACAGCTCGTCTCAGGTTCATCTGTTTGAAGTATTCAAAATACATTTTAAATGCAACAAAGGTTTATGACAGCACTCAATGGGCCTAGAAGAATGAAGCCGGTTAAATGAGAACACAAACAAATGACTGGAGTACTGCAGAAGTGGTGAAAAGCATAGTAAGACCACTGTGGATTTTTATCTGAAACATATGGTTCTCTCCAGAGTGAAGTGACCAAGTTGAATCAGCATTGGAAGTGATAGGACAAATGCTCTGGGATCTAATGAAAAACAGTTCTTCCAAATGAACAATGTCATCATCTCCTTTCAGCCATCCAGAAAAGATCTGTTTTATGTGCAGGACTAGAAATTTCTTTTTCCCTTCCCTTCCCTCCCCTTCCCTTCCCTCCCCTCCCCTTCCCTTCAACATACTGCAGAAGAGAAAGGACTTCCTTCTGCTATTTCCGTTCAGAAATGTTTCTCATGATGAAATGTCATTTCAGTTATGAAACACTGGAATGATGGAAGAAAAAGGCTGAGCTTTTGATGAATGAATAATGTCAGAAACCTACTGCCCGTGGAAGGGCTGGTCAAACTCCAGATTTTGTTGCTGGTTTGTGCCCAGATGATTGGATCTCCTGCATTTTGCAGCTTCATAGAATTTTACATGAACAAGGGACAATTGTGACAGTCAGATCAGCACTTCCACATCGTATACCCTAAGACCTTACCTACCACTGACTTTCAGGGAAACAGCTCTCATTTGCTTACTGTGAACTGTGTCGTTCTTCCTACACATATCAGCTTGTATTTGTCTGGGTTAAAATGTGATTTGATCCAAATTGATCTGAAACTGTTGTGTCCGCCAAATGATTTGTCATTTTGCAGATAGCAAAATTATAAATTTAAACAGTAGCCATATTTTTCTGTATTCTCTCAGTTCATGTTTAAAAATACAGATTAAAGCTGAGACTAGAGCAAATTCTTGCTCATTATCTGGAGTAACTTTCTGTGATCTCTGAGAAGCCAGTTTTTATTTTTTTTAATAGGATTTTTTTTTTTTTTTAACTTTATGCATTCAGATACCAAGGTGATGACTGATGTAAGGGTATGAAAAGAATAGCCTAGTATTATGAAATATGCCATGTGGACAATGCTCTTAATAGCCTTAAACTTTGGAAGTTTAAGACATGCTGTTTTATGTAGGAATCATTTCCAGATATTGAAGAAAACTGTTAGTTTTCTCAGAAATGTTCAAGTAAAGTGACTTTTATATAACTGTGAAAAAATGTGCTGCTATGTGCAGAAATCTTTAAGAAAAGTGCCAATTTATATGTCTTTTCCCTTAATATTCCTAAAATTCTATTTATTTTCTTAAAGAAAAGAGCCAATATGTCTGCCTTGCCCAGAAATATTTATTTGAAAGCATGTTTTGAAAAGTAAATATGTTGATTGAATCAATGCTTTGAAGTAATTGAAGAAATAATAAGTCCAAAGGCTGATAAAAATAATGACAAATGATGATAGCAACAAAAGTCCAACAATGTAGCTGTCACCAAAATTTAAACCCTTGGGAAAGAGAGCTTGTCAAATGAGAAAAGACTGGTCTGTGCAAACTGTGAGAAAAAGCAATGCCCTAGGATTAATTTATTATCATTATTTGGATGTCCACATGGAATGGGTGAAAATATTCACAATTCATGAAAAAGGAAAGATTTTTGGGACATGATTTTTTCATTTGAAGATTTAGAATGGAAGTGAACTTTTTTTTTTTTTTTCATCAGTATCCAGATTTAAGCCTTTGTCACTGGTTCAGGGATTAGAAACAATGCCATATGGTTTCTGTGGCCAATCACACAGCATAAATAACAACAAAAAGTGGTCAGAGTGAACATCTGGTGAACATTCTGAATCTGAAGCTTATCCTGATTATTCTATGAATATTTATGAGTAAAAAACAATTTAATAATGAGCTAGTCCATTAGTCCATAAGCTTTTCACAGTGAAAAGAAATAATTACATATGCAATCAATATTATTTCAAATGAATAATTGAATCAGTTCAAATTTAACATACTTCTGGTTATAACAAGCTTTTCACTCTGCTGGATTCTCCATCTCTCTGAATTTGGAATCTGAAGGCAATCTCTGCCAAGAGATTTTAAATCTGTGTTTAGATGTTGTCATATATTGTATTCACAAACACCCAGTCACTAAAAATGAAGTAGAAAATTTGTGTCGGTGTGTTTAGAATATGTCTCACAGACTTCAGAATACTACAAACAGCTTAGGACAGTGGGACATAATTGTGTACATGTTCAAGTGTGCAATAAATTAAGAATTCACAGGAATTCAATATTTAGGAAGGCCTGACTAGGCATACTTATTACATGATTTCATTCTGTGTATTCAAAACTTTCAATAACTCCAAATGCAGGAAACTTGAGAGATTAGAGGGACTCCCTGAGTACTGATAAATGTTCTTAAGTAAGTCTGTAGAACAAAACTGCAAAAAGCAAGTGCTGGGAGCAGGCTCATGATGCAGAAGTGAAATACAAGACTTCAGCCACTCAGTCAATAGGAACTTTGATGATGACTTTGATGGATGAAGTGTCAGAGTCTTCAAATTCCTTTTAGAATCGCAGAATGGGTTGGGTTGGGTTGGAAAGGACTGTAAAGGTCATCTAGTTCCAACCCCTTGCCATGGGCAGGGACACCTTCCACTAGACCAGGTTGCTCAGAGCCCCGTCCAGCCTGGCCTTGAACACTTCCAGGGCTGAGGAAGCCACAACTTCTCTGGGCATCCTGTTCCAGTGCCTCACCACCCTCACAGTAAATAATTTCTTCCTAATATCTAATTTAAACCTACCCTCTTTCAGTTAAAACTGATTACCCCTTGTCCTATCACTACACTCCCTGATGAAGAATCCCTCTCCATCTTTCTTGTAGGCTCCCTTTAAGTACTGGATAGCTGCTATAGAGTGTCCTCGGAGCCTTCTCGTCTCTAGGCCAAACAACCCAACTCTCTCAGCTTGTCCTCACAGGGTAGGCACTCCAGGCCCCTAATCATCTCTGTGGCCCTCCTCTAGACCCACTCAAGCAGGTCCATGTCTCTCTTATGCTGGAGGGGGTCAGAGCTGAATGCAGTACTCCAGGCGGGGTCTCATAAGAGATTTTAATTCTTAGTCTGATAAGTGGTGAGAAATTCTACCATTGATTTTACTAGGCTATTATTCCAGCCTTGCTACTGTGCCATCACCATACACACAACACATCTGCTTGGGCAAGGCACTGCAGTGAGGGTTAAGGTCTTAATTTCATCGTGTCTCACTTGCATGTCTTGTGTAGGTCACCTCTCCCTCTGTGTCTTTTGTTTTCCCCATCACCTATCCTTTGTGCTGCTTGTTCATCTCAAACACGACTGCTTTGGAGCAGTGTCTGTCTCCCTCGCACATTACTTAACACCCTGAGGCTTGAAAATCATTGAAGTATTTAGATGCTATTGCTGTATGAATAATAGCAATTAGAATGCTATACTTTGGAGAAATCCAAACTGGCTTGCTGTATGGATTCATCAGATTCTTTACAGGAATAAGGTATATATTTTTAAAGGATATTTAATTTTTAGCACTGTCTTCAACTGATATTACAAGTCTATGCAAAAATGTATGTATTCTGAATTTCTAGAAAAATAAGGTTTTTTTCTTTAAAAATAATGAGTTTATACTAGTTATTTTTGGTGATGTTTCAGACTGAAATAACACTGTAACTAGCTGCAGAAGGTCTTGTGGTTCACACCACAGCAAGTTTTAAATCTTATGGAGTCAATGGTGCAGCTTTTGCTTAGAAAAATAGATGAAAATAAAGAGCTTCCTAGATTTGTTTTCCCAAGCCAGGCTAGGGGCGTGTCTAGCCTAAAGTAGTTTCTGCAGTCAGACACTTCTTTTGTTAGTGGAATAGTGTTAAAATCTATTGAAACCACAACATTTTTCTTCAAAAAGGTGCTCTTATTTTGTTCTGACCACAGTATGCTAAGCAGCAACAACAGCTCCATTTAAAAATTATATCTTTAGAAAAAATAATTGGAAGAAAAAACTTCAGTAATTAATTCATATTCTAGAAATTCACTACTGTCATTAAATTTCAAAATGACAAAATGTTGAAGAAATAAAACATTGCTGATGTCAGTATTTCTGGAACTGTCATTGGCTCAGGCTTTATTCCGTACCTATTGTCTTTCTGGCAAAAAAGTAAGAGTTAATAAGATCAAGTTACCACTGAAGCCAATGCTAAATAAAAATACTTTTCTAAGCTGGTGACAAGAGCTGTGCTCCCTTTTATTTATACTTCTTTAAAATCAAAATTTTATGATGATGCTTCCAAGAAAACATGATATTATATTTCATAGTTGTTTAGAAAACTTTGATTTTCTATCCCTTCATGCTGCACAGTAAGTCACAGGGAACAGCAGTGCAGTCTCACTGTTCTACTTGATTTTTCCTTCCCACCGAGTTTTCTCATTCTGTTGTCATCCCCATTACCATTCACATTTACAAACTGCTACAGGCAGTAAACTGACTTTTCTTATCCATATTTTCATATTTTCATAGAATGTTTTGGGTTGGAAGGGACCCCCAGAGCTCATCTAGTCCAACCTCCTGCAGTGAGCAGGGACACCATTACCTGGATCAGGATTTTAAAGCACCTTGCTCCCTCCTGGACATCGTCAAATAGGCAATAACAAGTACCAACAATTTTGGTGGGAACAGAACCTATTTACTAGAGGAAAGCAATGGTGAACTACTTTTTTCACCATAAGGACTATTCAGAGCAGGTGTTTTTCAGACCAATTTTCAGATGGGTCTTAGGAGAAAATTGAATTGAATCTGAATGTCTTGCAGAAGATTGACTATAACCCTTGGTTTCAGCATCCCAGGAAAGACCAAATTCTTCCTACTGCTGCACTAGTAAAAGTGCAACGTAAGACAACGGCAAATGTGAAAGCCCGCCTTTTTAGTTATGAGGAGCTCAGCCAGCATGTCACAGGATCACAGGATCACAGGATTTCTAGGTTGGAAGAGACCTCAAGATCATTGAGTCCAACCTCTAACCTAACACTAACAGTCCCCACTAAACCATATCCCTAAGCTCTACATCTAAACGTCTTTTAAAGACCTCCAGGGATGGTGACTCCACCACCTCCCTGGGCAGCATGTTCCAATGTCTAACAACCCTTTCCGTAAAGAATGTCAATGGAAGAAAGATGATCTGTCTTCTGTAAGGCAGAGAATCTGACCCAGAAAAGCCAGAAATGGAGAACATAAAAATAAAGAGGATTAGACTTTGTATCCACCAAGAGAAAGACTGCCTGAAAGAGACAGACATCCAAGCTCTTTCTTAGTGCTTAGTATTATGTTGCAGTTTAAGCAACAATAGAAAGAGAGGAAAGGACAGAATTAGGGCTTCTGGCATCTGCTGCTGTTTTTAGCCCTAGCTAGTTTCGCAAAACATAATGGAAACCCTAAAAAATTCCTGTGACCTTCCGAAAGATAAGCAGCCAGGTGGAGGAGAGAGCAAGACCCCTTGACATTTCTGTTAACCTGTTTATTAGACACCAGAGGCCTACAAAAGAAAGTAGCATTACAGGTCTCCCAAAATGGACAGTATTTTAATGGAGCATTTAGAGTGTCAGGGACACCAGAGAATTCAGTCCTGACACATGGCAACATGGGAAACTGGGGTTTGTTAGCACCAGGGCCCAGGGAATTACTTGGTTTTGCTGTATTGGCAATGTCATTGTGTGAAGGCAAATCGATGGCTAATAAGATATCTGAGGGCGGAGACATTAACACCCTTAAAAGAGAAGGAATGTCCTGGTTTCAGCTGGGATAGAGTTAATTTTCTTTCTAGTAGCTGGTGTAGTGCTGTGGTTTGGATTTAGTATGAGAATAATGTCAATAACACACTGGTGTTTTAGTTGTTGCTAAGCAGTATTTATACTAAGTCAAGGACTTTTCAGCTTCTCATGCCCTACTAGCAAGGAGGCTGGGGGTGCACAAGAAGTTGGGGGGGGACACACAGCTGGGACAGCTGACCCAGATTGACCACAGGGGTTTTCCATATCATATGATGTCATGTTCAGCATATAAAGCTTAAGGAACAAGAAGGAAGGGAGGGGATATTTGGAGTGATGGTGTTTGTCTTCATCTTCCCAAGCAGCTGTTAGGTGTGATGGAGCCCAGCCCTTCTTCCCTGGGGATGGCTGAACACCTGCCTGCCCATGGGAAGTGGTGAATGATTTCCTTGTTTTGCTTTGCTTATGTGCGCGGCTTTTGCTTTACCTATTGAACTGTCTTTATCTCAACCCACGAGTTTTCTCACTTTTACCCTTCCATCTCCCTCCCCCATCCCACTGGGGGGGAGCAAGCGAGCAGCTGTGTGGTGCTTGGGCTTGAGGTTAAACCACAACAAGGAAAAACTTCATTTCTGCTAATAACCTACCCCATTTTTCATTTATTTTTGTAATGGTAGTTCCTGTTTTGATTTGGCTTGAATGAAATTTCTTTTTAAACTTTTTTGGTTCAGTTACAGACTACAAACTCTATTATTTGCTGAGCTCTACAGAATGTAGTTTATAAAGAGAATCTAAGTGAGTTATAGGCCTGTTGTTCCAGAAAAAAAATTATGTTTGGAGCCATTGCAATATTTCACTTGGATAATGTCAAAACTGCAATATAAAAAATGAAATACGTATAGGAATATAATGCTAAAATTATGATCCAGAAGTTAAAATGAAATAATGGCAAAACTGTTGAAAGGCAAAATTTTGCCATAATAGAATAGATTTTGTTGACACCTGAAAAGAAGAGTTGGTACTATTAATTTTTATCGTCTCCCATTGTAAGCTGTCAAAGTTAACATAGCCCCCAAATGTTCCATACTTGATAAAAATACAGGTTTTGCTGGAAGAGTGAACATTTTTTTGAATACCACTGCGAGCTTGAACCTACAATGACATAACATTGAACTACTGTGATCTGTGACAATCCCAGCAGCACTGAAAAACTGTTAAGGTGGGACTCTTTTATTTTTTTTTTTTTTTTCTGTGCATCTTAGAAAGGAAGGGGAAATGAATACATATGAATATTTTACAGTGACAGAAGCCATTGGTGAAAGTTAGGGGAAGATGACAACAGGAATAGACTCTGAAGCAGATGGCCTGGAGCTAGAAGAGCTGCGTGCCCTGGTACAGGAAGCAGTGTGATTGTCTGCAGCCTTTCGAGAGACCTGGGGACACCAACTGAGCTCTTCACCCACCTCCTGGGAAGCTGGTAGGAACTGAGTAACTTGGCACCCACCTGTACTTTAAAGTGCACTACCTACTGGCAGGCTCCAGCTCAGGACAGAGGGTGGGAGAAGTTGAGATGTAGCAGGAAGGACTTGGCCTTGAGGACTATGCCCTATAGTAACAGCAGATGTGAGTTATCCTGTTCCACTTGGTCCAGGGACCAGGTCTTAGCCCATGTGTTGTGGAAACACTGAAAAGAGAGCTGGGAGCTCCAGTTTCCTGTCAAAGTTAACTGAGATCATCCAACAGCTTCAAATCTACTGGACTGGGGGACAATGGGCTGGTGGGTCCCTGAGCAGACAGACAAACGTACATGCGTGCAGTACAGGCAAGTTGAATGCAAAATAAACACAGAGGAGAACACTTTGTGATTCCTTTTTTAATTTGCTGTGTGTTGCAATGACTGTCAACTGTCATAGTAAACTTACTGAAGTGTTAAAAGTGTTAAGTCATAAACTCGCAACATGGAAATCCCAGCCTCCCAGCCATTTCCCCCCCTACCTTTCCCGCGAAAGCAGATGGAGGTGGCAAAGGCACTGAGCCCTGCTTCCCACACTTACCCAGGAAACCTAACCATCGGCACTAGGCATGCGGCATTCAGTGAACTCGAGAAATGCAAAACACATGTACCCTTGGGACCCCAAGTTCCCAAACAGTGCTTTGCCTTCTCTTCGAGGAGTCTGTGACACACAGATGCTAGTAATGACAGGGGAAATGAACTGTTTCTCACAGGGTATCTGGAGACATCACCTTCTCTTAAGAGCACATTGAAGAGCCCACCTAACATGACTGAGGAGTTGAATCTCTCTTTGTTGATGTCGTGGGTATGACTTCATTGACCAAGGCTGGGAAAGGCGGGACTGGATTGCCAAGAATCACAGTTGGTGCAGAAACATCAAAAATGTGTGGTAAGAGCCCGTCTCTTCCTATGTCAGCTTCAGCCGTGTTGTTACTAAGGTGGTGGAGATAAATAAGATTCACTAATGACTTAGGAAATAAATAATGAAAAAAAAGGAAAACATTTTATAAATTACATTTGTCACTGATGTGTACAAGAAAACAGCTCTGTGAGCCTACAGAAACAAATGTACAGACAAAGGGATTTTGTGGCACTAACCACGTACAGGAAAGCAGTCACTGCACACAACTGCAGCACTGGTAATGGGAGACAGAAATCCGGAAATAACAAAAGGTGAAAAAATTTGGCTTAGTTTTAATTGCACTGACTCATTTACAAGATACCAATGTCTCAAAAATCACTCCTTTGTATTATCTGAAATGTAGACAGGAGTCTGCCTGCAGGACCAGGACTCTTCCTTCTTTTGGTTTTGGGAGGAGACACGAACCCACCTGCCTCTCCAGATGCATGCATGGAGGTCTAGAACCAGGAGTCGGGATGTTTCAGGCACCAAAGGTGCTCACTGCAGGCCAAGCTGGGGTGTTCATACAGTGGGTCTGAACTACCTCAGGTGCACTGTTGCACATGTGGAAAATGGTGTGTGATGCAGGAGGCAGTCAAGCTTTTGGACCTTGTCTGGATGTGAAAAGATTGATGTGTACAAAGAGCATATAGATAATTTTCTTGCAGTCCTTAGTGATATGAAGAAGTCAGTCACTGCAAGGGACAGTGCTGGCCAAAGCTCTATAACAGAAGCAATTAGGGCCAGATGGCCCAGGTCCCTGCAGTAACACAGGCACCCAGAATGATTTGGAGGGTTATTCTTTCTTCCTCACTCCAGCCACGTGTTTTCTTAAGTTCTGAGAGGAAAGATCACTTGATAGTTTACCTGTTTTCCATTAAAATTGTTTTTGGTCTAGTCTTGCCTATGCTCCTAGATGAACATAAAGTGCAGGTTGCAGCTACGGTAAGCCAACCCCACCACTAAGAAGGTGTACATCCAAAGAGAAGAATTTTTTTTCTCCTGCTTTTCTTGATCCTGAAGATTACCACTGGTTATAAACAGCTCTGAGCACTATAAAATTGCTAATCCTATGTGGTGACACAACAGCGCTGACTGATGCTGTAGCATATCTATCAAAGACATCTGGATGTACATGCAACTGTGTGTGTATAATACGTATATGTGCACTTAGGTACATGCGCACTTTCCTGGGACTATCTTTTCAGGTCAAGTCTTCTTGTTTGTTTATAATTTATAACTAAATACTTTAAATTGCTTTTATGAAACACAGTTGGAATTCACAGGGCACTAGCTGGCATCAAGGCATTTCTTCCCTGTATCTGTGTTGATGCTTACTGATGCGAGCCCGTGGTCTTCTGACACACTTTGAATCCCGAAGCTCGTGGGCAATATCTCCTCCAAAAGTAAAAAGCGATGCCTGTGTTCAGTTGCACGGGCCACCACATGCCTGTGTGGAAGAGAGTTTTCCAGTGACTAAACACATCACTTAAACTCCAAGGTTCCCATGGGAGCTAGTGGTGTACAGCCGCTGGAATTGCAAACAACCTTTGAATAGGATGTCTTAGATGGAACGTGTGACTAAGTATGAATACCTCTCCTTAAAAATAATGATGATCATCTTGTCTCGGGCCAAATCTTCTTGCAGTCGGGCGTTGCCAAGAAGTGGGATGTTTTGAGATCACATACTGGGTTTGAAAGAATTCGTTTGACATTTGTTGAATTTGGTTTGATCAGTGATCCTTTTAGTTATGAAAAAAGGAAGAAAGGGAAGAAGTGGAATATCAAAAGCTCTGGGCAGCAAATGGAACAGAGGGGTTTTCTTAAATGTAGGCTGAAACCCGAAAACAAAGTTGGAATCAGCATTTAACCCTCAGGGATGAAGTTAAACCATTTCTGTGCCATTTTGCTTCCAACAAGTGTGATTGACACCATCTTTCTGTTTATGTTCTTTAGCTGGGCTTCTGGGATGCTGATCTTAGAGAAACCACTTAAACCACGTTTCTCATCCGCTTGGGTTCTAACCAGCCCCTTGGATTAAATGACAGGCTTATTTTCTACTAATTGCTCCTTTGCCTGTCATGTAATTTGCCCTATATACAGTACAAGTATTCCAGTATTTGTCTAAAATACTGTTTTCCTTCTCTCTATTAATCTTATGTCTTTTCTCACCATTCATTCTTTCAGACACGCCTATTTTTCTGACTGACCCACAGTTTGATGGGTTTTCCTGCTCATTCACTGTTTGTTTTTTGATGCATCTTTTCTCAAAAGCATTTTTATTATATGATATTTTTAAATATCATCTTTTGGACATACTTTATATATAATATTTTATGTGTCAGCTCTCCTCTACTCTTACCTTTTTCATTTGTAGATAATTTTCTTTTCCATGGTTCAGTATTTAATAGTTCAGTACATTTTCTGTTTCCTGGGCCTTCCTGTGTTCCTCTTGTCTGTGCTCTTGTTTTTGTTCTTTCTGCAGCCATTCTATCTTTGCTTTTACAGATAATTTCTCAATGAAGCCTCTTGGTCTTTCTGTTGCTAACCTTTTCAGGCTCCATTGTGTTGAAGACACCACTATTTTTCTGGCGCATTATAATAAACACGATGACCTAGTTCTTCTTTATTTTGTAGCCACAAAAGAGATATTGCTCCTTATGACACAGCAAAGCCATCAAAAAGTTATCTTATAGTATGTACTGCTAAAAAAAGGCAGAATATCAGAAGGATCCTCATTTTGGTCATGGTTTCATAGCAATGTTTAGCCTTTTATCACCATCAGTCCACGTACCACCTGATAGCTTTAGTTTGATATTTCTACATTTTCTCAATGGTAAAGATATGGAAAGCACTAGAAGAAAATGTCTTCCCAGATTCTGTGGTAGGAAGGAAATACGGAGAGTTTTCCTTACTTGCCATCCGGTGCATGCTGTTGTCTCCTTCTCTGTGCCTTTGCCACAGAGGTCCGTGGTGATGCCTGGCAGACCCAGGCAGACAGCGTTTTCCTCTGGCTGAAGCAGGAAAGGTTTATGCTGTTGCCAACAGAAGTCCGTGGTGATGATGAAGGCATATTTTCGTGGGCCTAGATTCTGCTCTCATTTCAGACAGATACAACCTGTGATCCTGCAAATCAATTAACAGGTAATCTCCCTGCTTCCACAAGGAGGTCGCATTATTTATCACCCCGCATTTGCAGTAGTTTTAGGCAAAATATTTGGGACTACTCGTGGAGCAAATCTGCAGAAACCAAAAGAGCTGTTTGAGATTCACATCAGAGCAGCTAAGGAATAGAAATTTCTTTTGTTTTTTCCAGATCTCAGAAGCAATCTTGCCCTGCTTTGAATTGGTATTATGCCACTTCTTGGTCGTAAAACCGAATTATATTAAGTTCCTTCCCTAGTTTTGGTTTGGGCTTTCCATTTTTCACATCCTTAGTTTGAAATATTTTTCTAATATATTCATATTTATTTCCAGGCATCCAGCCTACTTTTATTCTGGACTTTGCATCTCTTTTTCCTTCTCTGTTTTAGTCCAACATAAATGATTCTCTTTCAGCACACACAGTACCCTGCTATTTATTTAAGACTGAAAGAAGGAAAGAAAGTAGTTTTCTCATGAAACTTCTAGGACATCTCCAATTTTGTGGCATGTTTTGGCTAGTTCCTAGGTAAAGCCCAGTCATGGCCATTGGCAAAATAAGTTAGTGTGTGTGGCTAGTAGAATTTGTCTACAGATTAAAATACCTTGGTCTAATCATAGACATATTTTAAGAGTTACTTACTAGCAGGTTTTTATGCACTATTTAATTATATTTGCAAACAAGAGACGCAATTTTGCATGCAAGTAGTTTTATAATCAACTTTTATATTACCTAAATTTGCTATTCTAGGTATGGGGGCAGCCTGTCTCTTTGGAAATCACCAACACAAAAAAATGCCAAAGCAAAATAAAAAGAGGGTTCTCTTGATGTTTTGCTTCCAAAAAAGGAAGACACATTGTTGCCCGTTTCAAATGCATATACTCATTTTCATTGTGAACCTAAGTTTTAGACCCTAATATTGGATACTTTCCTGTTGTGTTTATTTTATTTTATTTTATTTTATTT